>JACEGR010002063.1:0-141919 GCA_014170235.1 Listronotus bonariensis | reverse complement strand
CGGTTTACGGTGATTTTCGAAAATGTATAACGCAACCCCGAAAATACAGTACATTTTCACTAAAAAAAATACAGGTCTAATAAACTTTTGTACTATAGATCTCTTAAAAAATAGTTTCCAAAAGCTTTACATGGTATATTCCAATTTTATTTTAGTTAGATGTAAGATCGGGTAAGACTCTTTAGATTACTATGAAAAAATTGTTGTGGATTTTTTCTAGCTACCTAGACAGACCATCATTGTATGCCCTGTAATAATAAACAGTCAAAACAAGCTTTTTCAAAACCCGTAAATTTGTGTTAAAAAAATGTCTTAAAATATCAACTCTTAATTTATGTAGCTAATACCAATCATTGATAAAATGTCACTTTGTTACGTAATTTATTTGGCCTACTTGTTTTTCTAATATTCGTGAAGCTTGGACCCTTTAACAATCAATATAACTTATTTTGTTTGAGCGAAATGATATGTTGCTTATAGAATTTAAATATGCAAAGAAATTCAAATCAAATCATAATCAAACATGTTAGTATTTATTGTCCCACATCTCATAATACAGATTAGGCTACTTTATAAAAATTAAGTAACAAAAATCTTAATTGCACGAAAATAAGTTTAATTGACTTTTAGTGTTTTAAACACTAGCAGGTATAGATTAGACAAAAAATGACAACAAAATATAATTTTTTATATATTATTTAGCAGGATATATTTAAAATAAAAAAGTTGGTATTGGTCACCGGTACATGACTGACCCTGTATATTTTACGGTTTACGGTGTTTTTCGAAAATGCCCCTATTTATTTATTATGGAACTTGGTTTATTTGGCCGACACCTGTATAAATGGTTTTACTGTATTCAATAAAAAATAAATAACATTTTTGTTTTACTTTTATCCAGCTTCACTCGTCAACTGCATTGCACAATTAATGATTGGAAAGTGTTTTCAGATGGGTATTTCTGTCTTCTGCAGGGCTAAACCAAACAAAACAAAGATGTATATGTTTTTTAAACACTATTTTTTAATATATTTTTTCAGGATAAAAAAATATGTACAGTGGGTGCACGGATGGACCCAACTATACCCGGACTTTTATTTTTAATATTTTAAAAGGAGTTATTCCTTATTAAAATTTTTGCTTTACTGAAATGCTAAAAGCTATAGTAAAAATTGCTTAATATACAAAATAAAAATTTTAATAATTTATTTTTAAAAATGCTTAACTAAAAAGCATAGCAACATTAATAAAAAGTCCCATACATTTTTATTTTATTATTACTTAAAAAAAAAAATTTGAAATACCTATTAAAAATATTTGTTTACAGGTAGTCCATCCGTGGACACACTGTATACTGGGTGACCACAAGATTACTGGCAAGCCCATTTTTTTTCTTGGGAGATGTTAAATTATTTTAAAATTTTGGTTGGATGTATGGTTGGATAGCGTATAGATTTCTGATGATTCAGATTTTATGTGCCACATTCATTTTAGGCAAAAGTGCTTCTCAACTTTGCAATTTTAAATGGAACACCCCATATATTTTTTTACAATAATTCCACAGGCAATTCCAAGAAAATACATGTCACATGTTATATCTATCTTAATTAGTTTTTAAGAAAGTGGCGTTCGAAAATGTCATGTTAACCGCCATTTTTATCGATTCGTTAAAAAACAAATGAGGATAGAAAAGGGATAATTTAGTTTTTACACATATTTACTGGACCTTATATCTTATTATCGTTAAAATAAAATTTCCATTTTCTCAAAAGCGTCACAGATATTTATTTTCGGTAGTAGAGAACTTAATATGCAGGGTGATTTCTAACAACGGTACGAAACTTCAAGGTGCAATTTCTTATGTTATTTTATGAAAAAATTATAAACAGATAAACAAAATTGCTTCCTTACTGAGATACAGGGCGTTAAAAAAATCAATTTTGTCTAAATATCCATAATATGCGTAGGCCGATTAAGATAAAATTTGGTAAAATTATTTAAAGTAACAGGGCGCTTATTTAGCCTTAACCAGATTGTTATTATTGGGTCCAGTGGCGTCTCAGTGGGCATCGCAACTTATATTATTGAGAAAACAAAGCAGGCCACTGACTTTTCTTACCGTTTTTATTTTTTTTAATTTAGGCAATTAATAATACAACTTTTTAGTTACCTGTATTTTTTTTGTATCGAGCTTCGTTCTCAAGAAAAAAATAGATTAAAGCCACTTTAATTTTTTTTTAAAAAGTACCAATAGACGACATGGTAAAAAACAATAATTAAAATAAACAATGATTTGCTTTAAAATAAATGAGCAGTTGTGTATTTTATTGAAAATCGTAATTTTCCTTATCTACTAAGGTCAAAATTGTTTATTTTTGAATTTTGGATTTTATTTTATGCTGCTCATGGATAACTTTAGGTATTACTTTAAGTGGCTTTAAATTTTTTTCTCGAAAAAAAGCAAGTTATTAATTGCTTAATTATAAAAAAATATAAAAACGTAAAAAAAATCAGTAACGTACCTTTTTTCTAAATAATATAAGTTGCGGTGCTCATTGGGACGCCACTGGACCCAATAATTACAATCTAGTTAGGGCTAAATAAGCACCTTATTACTTTAAATAAATTTATGTAATAAATTTTATCCAAATCGGCCTGAGCATATTAAAAATATTAAAAAAAACGGTTTTTATTTTCTTAAATTTTACCGCCCTGTATTTCAGTAAGACAGCAACTCCGGACATTATTGGAACTTTTTTTTATAAAATAGCATAAGGAATCACACCTTAAAGTTTCGTACCGTTGTTAAAAAACACCCTATTTTTCAAATAGAAACCACTACCTTAGGCCTTAAGTTTAAACTTAACACTTATTTTTCAATATTTTTTAATTATAGTTTGTCCCTAAACCTAATAGTTTTCAACCTGGTAATAGTTAAAAGTTTTAAAACAATATTTTTGTGCTATTTTTTCACTTTGTTCGTTTTTTTATCCCTAGAGTTGCTTATAGAATGTGGAACCTACTGCCAGCGGAAGTCTCTCCTTCACCCCCAAATCTTCAAGTTTTTAAGTCCCGTGTTAGCAAACTTCCTTTTACCTTGCTTAAGACACCCACGATACGTTAGTATTTAGGCTCTCAGCCTTTGTGGATTGTCCAAAGAAAAAAAATTCAAGTCAGCCTAGTGTTTAACTATTAATATCTTCAAAACTATTAGGTTAAGAGATAGGATATAATTAACAAAAGGATTGAGAAATAAGTATTAAGTTTAATTTTTAGACTTAAGGTAGTGGTTTTCTTTTAAAATATGTGTAAAAATTTGCATAAGCCCTTTTTTACCATCATTTGTCTTTTAACAAATTAATAAAAATGACGGTTAACATGACATTTTCGAACGTCATTTTCTTAAAAACTAATTAAAATAGGTATATTATGTGGTACATGTATTTTCTTAAAATTGCCTGTTGAATTGATTGTTAGAAAAATATATAGGGTGTTTCATTTAAAATAGCAAAGTTAAAAGCACTGCCGGTTAAAGCGGATGTAACACATAAAATCTAAAACATAAAAAACCCCGGCATCCTATCCAACCATATATCTGATCAAAATTTTATAATCGTCTAACACTTCTTAAAAAATGACAGCTTTGCTAGAAATTTCGTTGGCAGCCCTATATAGGGTAACCCCGAAAATAAAGTACATTTTCACTAAGAAAAAAACTACAGGTTTATCTAAACTTTTGTAATATAGATCTCTTAAAAAATAGCTTCCAAAAGTTTAATATTCTAATTTTATTTTAGTTAGATGTAAGATTGGGTAAGACTCTTTAGACTACTATGAAAAAAATTGTTGTGAATTTTTTCCAGCTACATTGACAAACCATCATGGTATGCCCTATATTAATAAAGACTTAAAACAAGCTTTTTCTAAATCCTTAAATTTGTATTAAAAAATGTCTTACTCTTAATTTATGTAGCTAATACCAATCATTAATAAAATGTCACTTTGTTTTGTTATTTATTTGGCCTATCCTGTGACTTGTTTTTCTAACTTTCATAAAGCCTAGGACCTTTTAACAAATCCAATATAACCTATTTAGCTTTTTAAGCAAGATGGTTTGTCGCTTGTAGAATTTAAATATGCAAAGAAATTCAAATAAAAACAAAATTAAACATGTTAGTATTTTTTTACCACATCTCATATTACATATTAGGGCACTTAAAAAATAAGTAGCAAAACACTTCATTGCACAAAAACAAGTTAAAATTGATGTCTAGTGTTTTGAACACTAGCAGGTATAGATTAGACAAAGAATGCCTGCACATAAACATTTCGATAGGGTGACTAATCGGGATCGCTTTGTTGTTGCTTTAAACTGTCTTCTTTTTACCCATTGGCAAAAATTTCCAGTTGAGTGTTTTGGAAAGGGGGACGTGTATACGACATACATGTTTTTAGTTAGAAAACACTCTGCGATTAAACTTTATCTTATTAATCAATAAAAAATATGTGAATGTTGTATTTACACTTTTCTTATATGACCTTAAAGTTTTTGTGAAAAATATAAATAAACAAGTTTTTGGTTTTTTATCTTTATTTTTTACAAAAAAAATATCACAAAATGTGACACCTTTGTTTAATATCAACAAAGTACCCATAGTTTTATTAAAAAATTAACGTATCTTAATATCGGCCTTTTTCATAGTATGCCGGTTTTATTGCGTCGACGAGCCGAACATAGGAAAACCTTTTAATATTTTAAGGGGGTTAATTATTGGTTCCCCTATACATTTTACAGAAAAAATGTAAGATAACTATTTAAAGAGACTTATATGACAAACCCTCGTGCCCAGTTCAAAAAATCTTAATAAGCGAATCTTAAACTATTCAATTAATTGTAATTGCAAATTACCAAATTTTTGGTTTTTAGGTTAAAAAGTTAAAAGCATATTTGTAGTCATTCTTGCATAAAAACATAAGATTTCTTATTATGTCCTTGTTTATAAATCGATCCATATTTCCTTCTATTCGTTGCAGCAGTTCCATTCCAAACGCAGAAAAACAACCTAAAATCATCCCAAATCCGTAAAATTAAGCATTTTACCATTAGAATGTCTTACATAATGGATACCATCATATCCAAACCTATTAAATTTATATTCATCAAAAAAAAAAAATTATTTATTTTTAGTTATTGAATGTCCGGTGTAAGTGTCTCCATGCAAATTCCAATCGTGCCTTCCCATTTTTTGTCGATGAAAAAGATGTTTTGCTGAAGCGACGTACAAATAATTTAAAGTCTTCCAATATTGGCCTGCTGATCGAAACCTCAGGTATTCTCTTCGTTAAAATTTAATATTAGTTTGCTCTGGTGTTTCAAAAGGATCATTAAATAAAATAGTTTTATTAGCCTAATAGCGCTGGAATTCAGTTTTCTGGGACGAAAACTACTTTTAATTATAGTTATTTGGGACTGCCCATACTGTTTTATGTTTGAGATTAAATATTTTTACAATATCCGCTTGTCGCATGTTATCTGCTTGTACCTCAATTTTTTTATTTCCAAAAAATTGTGAACTGTTAAAAATGCGTATAAAGCATAAAGCAACTTAAAATATTTAAATTTAAATTTTAATTTTAATAATAATTTTTTCAGAAAATCTGACCCGCAAAGAATCTCCAGTGTGGTCCAAATTATAGCCTAGAAAAATTGTCCCAATACAAGCATATTTAAGATGGTTTAAACCATAAAATGGGGGCCAAAAGGGTTTAGGTTTCAGTCCGTTTCAGTCCTACAGAATTTGTCAAATTAAAAATAAAATAATATTACAACAAAATATTTAATTTGACCTTTTATGACGGCTAAAATATTAAAAATATATTAAAATATATAAAAAAATACGTTACATTTTTAAGAAAAATATGGTAAATTTTAGGGTTTTTTTGAAATATACTATGGGTTTCATTTAAACGAACAAAGTTGCCCTATTTCGAAAAGTTAGATTTTGTTTTTGTCATTAATTACTTAAAACTCCAAAGATTTTAAAAGCGTTACATTTTTAAAATAGGAATTTGCTGAAAGTACTATTTTGGTTCCCAAAATCTAATAATGGAATAATATACAAGATGTTTCATTTAAAATGAGAGAGTAATTTCCACTCCAAAGTAACTAATATAAAATATAAGTTTCTAGACACCCTGTATAATTTTTGGTAAAAAATTAATAAAGGGAATGGCACGGGTAATATTTGTGCGTGAGTAAGATAGGATACAATAACCTTATGTTCTTGTCATAATGTTTTTCATGAGCCATCCTGTATATGTCACTAATTCATGTTTTGAATCACCCTGTAGTTCCCTCAATTACTTAAATTGAACGCATTACATAAAAATAAATTTTAATATATTTTTATGCTTTAGCCATTACAATAGACCAAAATAAATATTTCATGGTAGGTAATATTCATTTTAATTTTTAAGTCAGCACATCCTTTAGTTGGGTTCCAGAAACTTAAACTGTCAAAACCTTTTAAAAGGGTAAAAGTAAAATAAAATAAATTGCCTTTGCATTATTTTGCATTTTATTTATGGTTTAAACCATTTTAAATATGCTTGTATCAGCACAATTTTTCTAGGTTATGATTTAGACCACCCTGTGGATTCTTTGCTGGTCCGTAAACTTTAATAAAATATTTTTTATAAATATATATTTTTAACCAAAGGATCCATATTTTTTCCTTCTATCTTTCTTTTTGTAAAGTGTACTGAAAGTAATATAATGTTCTTTTTTATATCATCCAGTGGAGTCACTTTGGGCAGCCCTAAATCCAAAATATTACTGGTCACCCCCCTATATTTTTATGGAAATATCACCAGTAGGGATAAAAACTTATAACATACAACAATCCTAAGAAATTTCACCGATGCATTTCAATGCAAATGGTGCAGGGTGCTTTAAAACGATAATATTAATTATGACCAAGGGGAAACTTTTTGACATATATATATATATATATATATATATATATATATATATATATATATATATATATATATATATATATATATATATATATATATATATATATATATATATATATATATATATATATATATATATAAGCTCTAAATGTCAAGGTTACAGCTGGACGCCAAATTGCAAAACAAAATTAAATAAAAATAAAGGTTTTGTGGCACATCATTTTGTAGCTTTTGACGAGTACACTAAACTATAAAGTCATTACCTTTACCCACAACAAAATGGCGGTACTTTAAAAATTGCCTAAATACGATATTCCGGCCAGATTTCGGAAAAATAAAGTTAGATCTACTTACTGTGGTATTTTCTTAAAGTTCTTTTAAGGTATTTTTAATTTTGTATTATTATTTATGTTCTTTTTTGTTTTTTTTTACAATCATTTCGCAAAGAACGTAATAATAATAATAAAAACTTGTTCGGAATAACAGAAATTTGTTTCACATAAACTGTGTTTGGCTTAAGAACTAATCGAATTAAGGTTTCTGTTTAAAATTTCCTAATATTAAGTTTGTTTTACGTTTCTTAAACGTTAATCAAAATACCTTATTTCGAAAACTAATCCAAGTTTTAATATAAAAATAAAACGTTCAGTTTAAGTCAGCTTTTGGTTGGCTTATTCAATCTGATTTCTCTTTTGTTCTGCTTTTTTATAATTTAAGTAGCGACATTTATAAAATATAAAGAAGCTAAAAACACCTTTTGTGGATTAAATTGGATTTTTTTGTTTAAGTGATTGAAAACAAATCGATTAGGTGTAATTCTATTGCTATTTTTAATTAAACAAAGTTTTTTTCATTTAAAATGTTAAAGAAAAGAAAAATTAAGTAGATCACCATACAGACTGATTATTCAGATTTATTTGATCGGTAAATTTAGTTATAAATAATAAACCTCATATACAAGTGGGTAAAATTGGGCGTATTTATGAACTATGGTTATTACTGGAGTTATTAAAAAACCGATGTAGGTGTTATGTGCTCGATTCTTAAGAAACTAAAAATGGCCAAGTTAGAATTTTAATAAAATTATTTATCATATAGATACGAGGTGAAATTAAAAAATTGACGTTTTTGATTTTAACATTTTACCCTATATATCCTTTAATACAAGAAATAGCAAAAAAACATAAAGAACATTTTTGTAGAACTTTTTATGTAGTATCTACAAAAATTATTCTATATATATATATATATATATATATATATATATATATATATATATATATATATATATATAAATATATATACAGGTCTGGAAAATCGTTATCGAACCACTGGAATTAACAAGTGGAAAAAGAGAAAGCGATCTTGCCTTAAGATAGAGAGTAACGGAAAATAAGATATCCCCCGATGTTTCAAATGCAATGATGCCATATGTATGTATACGCCCACTTTCCTGCAGTAGTGGAGCACATCAACGCCAGTCACCGCGGCCGTCGCCGGGCCCGAGCATTTGGAGAGAGTTCAGTTGCAAGCTGTTTGGGGTATTGCAAACTGCGGCGCATTCTTTTTAAAATGTTGGTTTATACCGTTGAACAAAGAGTTCAATAATTATGAAGTGGTACTATGCTGGTAATTCAGCAGAAGAAATTAATCGGGAGATTTGGTTGTCCAACTCAACGCCAGGGAAGTTCAACAATTTTTAGGAGTTACGTTTCCAAATCGTATTATCAGCGGAAGAGGTACCATAAAATGGCCTCCTAGATCACAAGATCTGGCACCAAATGATTTTTTTCTTTGGGGACACGTTAAGCAACAAATTTATAGGTATCGTCATGAACGTGCAAATGACTTGGATGAACTCCGCCTTAGTCAGGTTCTTATAGGCATAATACCTGAAATACTTTAAAACACAAAACCCGAATTTTATAACAGGTTGGGATATTGTCTTGCACAAAATGGTTCTCTTTGAGAACCTTATAAACTAAGATTTTAAAAAGTTTTTATAAGAAATTTTGTTAAAAATACTTTTATGTTTTTAATTTTTTAGGATTATATTTTTATTTTTAGAATTATTTCTTTATTCTTTCTTTCGGGATTTCTTTTTATTTTGTTTAGCTCCAAACGGCAAAAAAAAGCTCTTAAAAATGGCAGTATTTGATTCATTTAAAGCAATAAATTCATTAAACACCAAAATATTTAATATTTACGTAAAAATTATTATCATAATATGTGAAGCAGTAACACCCTCCACACGTGCAAAGAAGCAACTGCGTGCTGATGCTCGAGCTCGATCAGCCATAAACAAAGCGAGCGAGTTGGCGCAGTGGTGGGGGTGACAGAAAGGGGAACGGGCGGGCACCCATTCTGTTTCAGTCGAACTCATGTGATTTAGAAATCTCCTTTCTCTTCTCCAATATGTTTCCGCCCACCGTAATTACAGCCCCACTCTTTCGTGCCGGAGCGGGAGACGAGAGCGCATGCGGGTCTGCGGTACGTAGATGTCAAGTACAGGGTTGCCGACTTGCCTTAACTTTCAGGGTAAAATTAAAATAATAATAGTAATCTTAGTAAACCTTTTTACTTTATTTTTGTGATTTTAGAATGTAATAATTGTATAATGTATATTTAATTTTTAAAATTTAAGGGCTTTCAGGGGAAATTAAAAAATTAACGTTTTTGATTTTAACATTTTACCCTATATATCCTTTAATACAAGAAATAGCAAAAAAACATAAAGAACATTTTTGTAGAACTTTTTATGTAGTATCTACAAGAATTATTCTATATATATATATATATATATATATATATATATATATATATATATATATATATATATATATATATATATATATATTTATCTCTTGTAGTTCTTTGAATATTTAAATTCTGTTATTTGTTTTTGAGTGTACCCCGTAAAAAAACACCTTGTTTTACAATAATATTTTAAACTAATAAATAAATGTTATGATTAGGATATTTTTTAGGATTTATACTAACCTTTATATACTTTAAGAAATATAAACACAGTAAAGAAAATGTGTGATTTTGTGAGAGTCAATGTCTTGTAATTGTCTTGTAACTTTTTAAATTTGGTTATATGTGGATGATGCCATTGGGTTATTAGGTGTAATATGATTGTTTGTTTTTTTTTGTTAAAGCCTCCTTGCCTGTAGCATATTTTTTAAAAGAAGTATTTTTTTTTGTAAATATTGCGTTCTTGTCAATAAATTTTAAATTTAGTAAATTTTTAACTAAATTTATATTTTTTTGTATTTAATAACAGGCTTAAAAGGGGTTTATTCTTATACAAGGTGATTCAAAAATCGATCACGAAACAGGGGTGATTTCACTTGACAAAATAAGGGTAGAGCTTCATATATTTTTTTTAAATGTCATTCGTTTTCGAGTTACAAGCCATCAAAGTTCAATTTTTATTTTGTTTTTTTACCTTATTACATTTATTTTTTAACCAACCTAGTAGTTATGTTTAGTTAAGTCCTTATATATATTTTAGCATTTGGGTTTCTTTGTGTACAATGAATTAACGGACATCCCCATACAGTATGTCCACGGATGAACTTTACAATTAGACCGAGATCAATAATTTTTAAAACCAAAAAAAAATATAGTATAATAAAACCCATTGTAAAGGAAAATAAATTACAAAAAATCTTAAAAAATTTGGCGAATACTAACCTTTTTCCTCTTCTCTTTTATTCTCACAAACATGCTATTATTTTTTGAATTTAAAATATTTAGTTTTAACATTATTTTGACTAAATTGAATATTCAAAAAGAACACTTATTTTCAATCGAAAATTGTCAAAATATCAGCATTTTTAGAGAAGTCGGTGGACTTTTTGTTCGTTGAAATTTATACTTCTGAATAGTGTAAAAAATATGCATTACAACGGTAACTTTTCCCAGAAAATGCATTTTCATAGGACTTGTAGTATTTCCAAAATTAAAAAAACCGTTTTTACCCTTAAAAACTTAACCCCTTCTACTTTCCGACCTCAGATCGACGTAAATTATTTGTTTCTACGACCGTTAAAAAAATCCTGTTTTGTTAATCGTTACCATGGAGTTAAAGTACTCCATTCTAGTACGCTACAGAAAGTGTTAAAAAGTTACTTTTTTCTACACTTCGAAGCATTTTTTCACACTTTGAATTAGTGTTTTGTTTTAATGCCTACTACAATAAACTTAAATATCAATTTATGCAATGTAACAGTGAACGAGACATCAACTGAACCAAACGGTCAAGCTACCTTTGATTTCGCCATTATTTCTTTTAGTTTAAGTGTCACTAGTTTTAAAATTTGACAGTTTGTAAATAAATTTAATAAAAGTTATTGAAAATTAACAGTAATATTTAATTTTAATAACTTAAAATTTGAAAAGGAATTTATACTGTTTTGGAAATATTTCTACAAAAAGCAAAAACATACAATTTTCTAAAATGAAATAATAAATGCATAGGTATAAAGAGGATAATTATCTCCTAAAAAATAAGAAAGCTATAATTTTTTGTTGCAGTATGATGCTGCAAAAATTAAAATTAAAAGTTTAATTAAATAAAACATTTTTATTCGGTCGTGGAAAAAATATAGTATGTAACACATGCATAATGTGTCTTTTTTAACTCATGGGATTACCGTACCCGCCTAACGGCTCGTGCTGTCAAACTTCCCATTTGTAAAAAGCATTATCACTTTATGCACTTGTTACATAAATTACTATTAATTTTATTTTTAGTTATTTTCTCCACATTTTTTAATAAGGTTTATCCTACTATTATTTCTCTTGGTTTCAAAAATTCTTGACCCTGGTCTAATAATTATTAAAAGAAAATTGAGGTCCGAGTCATTTGTACTTTGTGAGAACATTTACCATTGTAAGGTATATTTTTTCACCATTATAAAGTAGAGATTTTTAACAATCAAAGAGACCACTGACTTTTTTCTAAACACTCTGTAATAATACTTTTTCGATATTAAGTCAAAATAATGTAAAAAAATAAATATTAGGGACTATCTAAAGGTCACGTTTTTACCAACTTTTGTGAAAATAATTTATTTTTTGTAAAACATAAAAATAATAAATCAAAAACTTAATTATTTGAATTTTTCACATAAATTTTAGGCTTATGTAAAAAGCGTAAATACAAAAGTTGTAGGCTTTTTATTGCCTACGACTATGGTATTCGTTGTTTTTTCATAGAATTTGTAGTTTTGCTGGAGATCGAGAAAAACCGTAGTTTACACCAAAACTTCGTTTCCCCTCCCCCTTCCCGACCTTAAATCGCCCGTAATTTATTTTTTCTACTAGCGTGTGGAAACCAGCACTCTTTCCGCACGCAATTTAGTTTGTAAAGTGTCATTTTTCCGCATCAGTGAGGAAAATAATCACCTTTTCGCACTAGTGCGGAAAAGTACAACAATTTTAAACCAAATATTAGTGAGTCGCAATGAAGGATTTTGATGTACTTCATATTTAAAAGAAAATTTGCTTTGGTATGGTAAGATATTAGATACCATTGTGTTAAAATAAAAAAAAAAAAAATTTTTAGTTTTTATGTTTTCCTTACGCTCGTAGAAAAAATAGCGTTTTCAAACACGTGCCGAAAGTCCCTTTTCCGCACTTGACTGTTTGACCAAACTCTGCTACGCGTCGTTCGGTCATCTGCAGTCGTATACGGAAAAGTGGCACTTTTAGCACTAGTTAGGAAATATACTATTTCCTTTAATTTTTGTTGATTCTTCTATGTTTAAAAGAATTGTGTATGGCAAATGCTTTTACTAGTAAGAAAAACAAGATTTACTTTAAGAAACATGTTTTGTCTTGTACAGGGACTCAAAAACTTAAAAAAGAGACAGACTAAGAGAATACTGCCGTAACTTTTAATAATTCAGCAAAGTGCCTAATAAAAAAGTATTTTAAAATTAAATAAGTATAATTTTTAATTTTCTTAAAATGATAAATAAACTTTTAATATTATTCTGGAGAAAAGCCAAATAATATTTCGTTTAAATTAAATATAGTATATTCCATTACAAGTGTGGAAACTGACTAATTTCACAAGAGTGAGAATATTGTAGCACGAGGCGTTAGCCGAGTGCGACAAACCCACGAGTTTAAGAAAGTCAGTTTCACACGAGTACTGTACACTATTTTTCCTACGACCACAAATTATTGACCAAAAAAAAAAAGTTTGTCTTTACAGAAAAAATAAAAAACAATTGAGAACTTTGCAAGACTAGGGTGATTTTTACTTTGTAACACTAGTGTGATATGTCCTTTTCCTCACTGCTATATTATACTGTTTTGATCAATATTTTTACATCGAAAATCACCTACCAACAAGCATTATATAACTTTTATCATTTTGGAATTTAAAAAGGCCCTCACTTAATAAAAATTGTATGATTTGGTTATAAGTGGCGCATATTCAAAATATTCCGTTTTTTAAAATATCAGTAAACACATTTACGGTACCGGGGAGTGAAAAGGGGTGCTGGGTGGGGTAAAATTGGTAAAACGAGTTAATGAAACTGAACATCACATGTAAAATTAAGTAAAAATTACATTTTCTCCTCATATTTTTGAGAAAAAATATAAAAATATGAAAATTGTAAATGCATAACCTAAAGTCCTAAAAGTAATAAAAAAACGACTACTAAACGTTAGTTATACCTTTCAAAATATGGAAAGCATTTGGCAACGTCGGAAGGGTCTGATTCTATTTATGAATGGATAAAAGAAAGTGGATTAATAAAGTGTGTATTAACCTCAGGTTTAATTAAGGGATTAAAAAAAAATATTTAACTAGTTGTTTGAGTACACGAAGATAGAGAGTAAAGCATTTGATCTATAGGAGTTTTTTCTCTGGCGCTTTAGGTCGAACGGTCAAGCGGCAAGGCTGCCTCTATAAAGTCCGTGCTCAAAGGTAGGGAGATTTTTAATTTGATCTACTTACCTGACAACACTGTGCCACTGAGCGAGCAGTTACTGAAAGTTGTTTTTTGTGGTTATGTCTATTTTTGTTTATGTTTTTATTTTTTCGGAAATTTTATTATTACTCTTTTAATATTAAAAGAAAGCTTATACTATGTAGTAACTTAACGTTAATAAGATGATTTTCGCTAATTTGGGTTCTACTGTTTAAGGTAAATAAAAAGTTTTTTTACTGTCACTATAATAAATATGTCACTTGCAAAACCAATAGCAGTTTTTAGAATAACATCATATTATATATCACACGAGTGTTGTAGTAAAGTACTTTGCAACACTAGTGCTGTAAAGTATTTTGCAACACTAGTGTGATATAACGCATTTTCTATGCATGAAACCAGTGTGCTATTTGCTATTTTCACAAGTGGCCGTAGGAAAAGTATATTTATTATTTCTTTTATTAAACGGCGTTAAAAATGCCATTATTTTGCCAATTTAAACAATTGTTTGTTTTGACTAATAATAATGCCGGACACTTCTACTTTGGCCACTATAAATTGAATAATGATATTTGAAAAGAAACCATGCGCCAAACGCAAAAAAATAATTTTTGGCACTAAATGACTTCTTTCTATTCATTTAATATGTGTACAAAGTTTCACACGCCTGGTTTAAAATTTGCGCCATCTATATATTTATATAGGCCCAAACAACATAATGCCAAAATGCAGTTTTCTTTTATACTAGTTCAGCAAATAGGTAATGGGATATTAGCCAGTAAAGCAACAACAAAGGGATTATGTGACTTATCCAATTCGAAATGTTAAATGCGGGTATTCTCGGTAGATTATCTTTTTTCGTCACATTGCCTATGTGTTAGGGTTATTTAGCTAATCCGGAATAAAAAAATCCAAGTAAGGGTTCTCTTTATATAAACTTATACATGTAATTTTTTAATAAAAAATATTATTTATTTTTCTTCTTTGTTTAAACAGAACCGTAATACTTTTGATCTTTTTAAAGTACTATTCCGGTTTTATTTATTTATTTAAAAGGAACTATCGACCAAAAAATCTAAGTGCCTACGGTCTCAAAGTTATAAAATAAGGCATTCAGTTGAGGCTAAGATTTCCTTTTAAACGACGTATCATGTTTAAATAACAACATTAAGAAGTTGTTAGCTACAAGATTTGTATTTTAATACAATCGCTGATAACAAAAAGGCCTCTAAAAAGAGCAAAAAGAAAAAGGTTCTCAGTACTTTTTCACTTTCCTCTATTTTCTTTGTGTATCTTTATTCATACTAACCAAGACCTCAAAATATGTGAAGAGCAAAAAAAAAAGGTCTTTCTCTTTATTTTACTATCATTTTGTTTCACTATTTCTGTACTTACCCCGAGGGCCCTTTTTCAACATCCAAGGGTCCCCCTAAGTTCGAAAGCCCTGGGCCCTGGGGCACTGCCCCATCTAGCTCCATAGTAGCTACGCCACTGCTGATAACTCAAATGTCCAATTTGGCGCTTGCTTCCTTTTCAATTAGCATCATCCAATTGATAAATGAATACCTAGTAAGTAACTCCGGTTACTGTAGTTTTAAACCAACTAAATACATTTTTTATTGTGATGACTAGGGTTGCTGACTTTTTAAAACAAAGAAATACATTTTTGTTCAAGCGTTTTTTTAATTTATAGTGAATAGAGTATAGTTTGAATGACCCTATAAGTCGCTTTACTAGGAAAAGTAACAGAGGTAACCATTATAAATTGATTAATTTATATGCAGTTTAGATAATATTCTACAAATGTTAATTTAACGCTAACTGTTTAAATTCTATTAACTGATACAGATATATCTTGTGCAAATTAATTTTATTTGACAAATACAAATATACATATCCTTATGTCTATATAATATAACTTTTATGATAAGAGCTCGTGAGCGGCAGACCTTCGTAATTTTGTAAAAGCTAAAAGTTTGCCAGTATAAGCTACCAACATACATATGTAGGTAGAAGAAACGATAGACTATGAAATTTGACTCATGGTGGCGTTGGTAGGTACCAGGTACCAAAGGTTAATAAATTGAAACTTCAATTTTGTCGCTTTTAAAAAGCTTTATTATATACATATATGTTACTAGGGCACCTATTAAAAGCCGCGCTTTTGGCGGCCCCAATGGGGTCGAAACAGGTTTTTGTGCCATTTTTTCCTGTAGAGAGACGTAACCTTTATCCAAATTAATTCATTTAATAATACAAATAGGAACCTTACTGTAAACTCTGCAAGGACACTTAAAGCTCTAGCGGAAAGTGTCGTATAACAAGTACTACACAATACAGTGTCTTCTAGGGCCAACACCAGCCCCCTGACTTGGAAATTCTTTCCAAGCCAGGCACATCCGTGCAAAAAAGAGACCACCCAAGTTGAACACGAGGAACAATAATATGTAATAAAATAATGAGATATGTATTAAAACTAAAATATGAAATTAATAAACGAATCGGAGCCTTAGTGAGGTATGCCGATAAAAAGCAAAAGCAAAGCCTTGTCGATCACCGGAGTTAAGCAGTGAGGAGCGCGGCCATAACTTGAATGGGTGACCGGGCCCGCGGTGTTCTGCTCGGGGGTGAACGAACGAATCGAGCAGCAACCATTCAAGTTATGGAATGAATGGTGTGTGAATGAGAAGAAGTAGGAGTCAATAAGCCCGACGACGTTCGGACCTATTCAAACTCCGTTTTCTCTAAAACTAAAAAAGATAGGTTATGGGTATATAATAGTTTTATATCAGAAATAGCTTAAAGAATTAAAGTCTTAAAAAATATATTGGGTGTTCCATTAAAATTACCAGAATAATCATACTTAGAAGCTCAAATTTTACAGCACGGTTAAAGAGGAAGTAGTATTATAGTGATTCCTAAGGGTAGAGCCGTTTAAAAGAACTATTTTAAACATTTTAATTTTTTTAAATTCATTTGTTTTCCCTCAAAACTGCATTTTGTGCTGTGGTTTGGACATTTTCAAACGCCATTTTCTCCAAAACCAAAAAGTTAAGTTATGGATATATTTGAGGTTTTATATCAGGAATGACCTGTAAAAATCAAATCCTAAGAAATATACAGGGTGGTATATTTAAAATACCAAAGTTAATATCACTTCCGGTTAAACCGGAAGTAATATACATATGCTATTATTTTTAAAATATGCATCCGGTGATACAATTTATTGTTCCTAAATTTAAAAACTATACGGTTCTACTGAAGAAAATAAATTGCAGAATAGTAATTTTGTTGTCACCCGGTATACCGAAGGATTCAGAAGTTAGAAGGGGGGATGACAGACTTTAGGACCTCACTGTATACATTCAGTTTGTCCATGAGGTATTTACTATACCAATAAACTTTCCTATTTTTATATTTAAAAAAATATACAGGGTGTTTCAGAACTATGGGATCAAACTTTAAGGTGTGATTTAATATGTTATTTTATGAAAAATATTCTATAAATCCTATAAACATATGTCCGGAGTTGCTTCCTTACTGAGATACAGGGCGTTAAAATTAATAACAAAATAAGTTTCTTCTAAATATTTTTAATACGCTTAGGCTAACTTGGATAAAATTTTATACATTTATTTAAAGTAATAAGGCGCTTTTTAGGCGCAACCAGATTGTTATTATTGGGTCCAGTGGCGTCTTAGTGGGCACCGCAACTTATATTATTAAAAAGAAGTAAACCACCGAATTTTTTGACGTTTTGATCTTTATTAAAATTAAGCAATTTATAATACTACTTTTTAATTTCTTGTATTTTTTTGTATACACCTTCGTTTTTGAGAAAAATCTTAAAGCTACTTTAATTTCTTCTAAAAAGTACCCATAGACAAAATGACATGAAAAGCAAAAATTAAAATAAAACAATTAATTGCCTTAAAATAAATTAGCAGTCGTGTATTTTTATCAAGAATTGTCATTATATTTATTTACTAAGATCAAAATTCTTTATTTGTTAATTTTAGACCTTATATTATGCTGTTTAGAGCTACTCTTTAGAATAACCTAAAGTAGATTTATTTTTTTCCTTGAAAACAAATACAAGATATTAAAAAGTTGTATTATTAATTCTTAATTATAAAAAAATATAAAAATTTCAAAAAAGTCAGTGGCCTTTTTTTTCAATAATATAAGTTGCGGTGTCCACTGAGACGCCACTCGACCCAATAAAAACAATCTGGTTAGCGCTAAATGGGTGCCTTATTTCTTTAAATAAATGTACCAAATTTTATCCAAATTGGCCTAAGCATATTAAAAATATTTAGAAAAAACTGATTTTTTATTAGATTTTAATCTATATTTTAATCTATATTATGTATCTACGTAAGGAAGGAACTCTGGACATATGTTTATAGGAACTTTTTTTTATAAAATTATATAAGAAATTACACCTTAAAGTTTGATTCCATAGTTCTAAAACATCCTGTGTATTCTCCATAAAAATTATGTTTTATTTAAAATGATAAAAGCTTGCCCGTAATAACCAATATGTTTATTTAGTCTTTTTTAGACTTAAAAATAGTTTTCTACTCGTTTAAAAATAATTTTGCAAAATTACTTTACAGGGTGACACAAGATGTTGTTATCCCCCTCCCAATTTTTTTATTTTTAAGACAGACCAATAACAATTTTACAGTATTATGAGAGCATAAAGTGACATTGACAAGTACCGTAAACTTTCCTATTTTAAATGAAAGTGCCTACTTTTTTCTATATTTGTATTCTCAATAAAATTCTTTGTTAATGGTATATTATAAAGAGTGTTTCTTTTTAAAATAGGGTTAAAAAATATTTTTTTGCTAAGTAAGCTGTAGAAATTGCATAATGACCTACTTCACTTTTACAGATAGTGATATATTTCATTTTATACAAGTTATTTGCCTTTTGTAATTTTAGTTTTTAATGTAATTGATAAGAGAAAATTTAAAGTTTTTAAATATTTTAAATGGATGGATGTAATTTTCGCGATATTTCTTCAAAATTCTAGATCATTCTTTACTCTTCGACCATACTATAAAAAGGCGACGGAATTTTCTGATCGAGCAGAATAGTTGCGACTTTTGTAGTGTTTATTTCGAGACATTGACAACTTATTAGAATTTTCGCAGTTGTAACCATAGTTACGTTTTATTGTTAATAAAGGTATAAAAACGAAAAAACGTGTCTTTATACGAGGTGTTTCGAAACAATATACAATATTTTGTATATGTCGTTTTAAACACATTTTAGTGTGGTATTTAGAAGTAAAATTAAATAGGGGTGTTTCAATTTAAAATGTTTTAAAGATTTAACATTTTTTCTTATCAATTACATTAAAAGTGAAATTACAAAATGTAAGTGATTTACTAAAGAAAATGGAGTAAATCACTACCGGTAAAAGTGAATTAAGTAATTTTTCTATTTTCGCAGCTTACTTAGCAAAAGACTATATTCAAAGCAGAAATATAGGCGGTACTTACTTAATTTTAATAACAAGTAATTTTTGGCCGCCATTTTGATAAAAGATACCATTTGTGATATATTAATAAAAGGATAATTTTATAGAGAATGCAAATATAGAAAAAAAGTAGGCACTTGCATTTTAAATAAGAAAGTTTATGGTGCTATTGATTAAACGGGAAGGGTTTTGGGATTGTGATAGTGACAAATATATTAATTTATCTTATAATAATAATTTAAAATATTCATTATTCTTTTTAAAAACTAAAAGAAAATGGTGAGAGAGGGGTAACAACATCCTGTGTCACCCGGTATATAGCTATACAGAGTGTCTCTAAAGGGTCTGTTCAAAATATATATTTATATGGTATACCTTTTTTTGTGCCCATAATGTGAAAAAATAAGAATTCTATACTAAAATTATAATATACTAGGACAAAAAAAATTATGACACTTTTATTCCAAGCAAAGGGCGGCCATATTTCGATTCCTTCCTCTGCAAAACTTTTTAGTACTAAACTTTGTGGAGCAATATTTAATATTAAATAAGATATTTAAAAATAACCATAATCATCTTTTTTGACTAGAGTAAATTACTTACTAGATCGTTGTATTTTGGTTCAAGAGATTTGTGATAGAATTTTTAAACAGACCTTTTAGAGACACCCTGTACACCCTGTATATTAACCCAATTTTACAAATTAGGGGTATTTTTAAGTTGATATATTCCTTTTAATACGGGGTGTGAAAGTTTTAAGAAAAAACGCCTTTTTATCATAACTTTCCCACCACCCAGATATGTCCAGAAAATTTAATATTTTAATTTTGTTCATAATATCACATTTTTGGCTGAAAAGGTTTTTTTTTTAAATTTACCAGTGACGTTCGAACAAAATTAGTATTTAATTTTTTTCCAAAAAATAAAAAAGTATGCCCATACTTTTTTTTAAATCAATATATTTTTTAAATATTAATTTAATTTGGTGTCATAATATTTTTGTCCAAGGAACGGTTTTTGTTTAAAAAAATTAAAGCCATTTTAATGCATGGCAAAATCGCTAAAACCCAATGTGGTGGTTTGTATGTAAAATTTGTTTTTGACTTTTATTAAAAATTATAACCACTGATTATTTTTTTTTTATTAGGCTTATATTGGAGTAATGGTATTTTTTGACTTTTTTTATACAAATTAGACAAAAACGAATTTCACTTACAAAATACCTTATCAGTCAAAAAATGACTTTTTTTTAAACCGTTCGGCGTTCTAAAAAATATCAAAAACCAAAATAACTTCAAAATAAATGAGTACATTAGGAATAATATTGGGAAAAAGCAGTGGCGTACTATTTTTTTCTTTTAAAAAACATTTAATACAAATCTTGTTCAAACGCAAATGGTAAAAAATTTTAAACGCGGTCACAGAAAAAAATTAAATGTAATGGTTCAGCATGTATCAAATTTTGTGGACATATCTGAAGTGGTAGGAAAGTTATGATATAAAAGTGTGTGTGCGCGTTCGTCGGACAAGCATTAAATTTTCGTTGCTCTTGCTTTAAACCCTCTTTAGTACGTTGTTTATGCCAATAATTTTTAAAAATTTTGTGTCTAGTGAAAAAGTGATGTGCTGCACCTTTTGCGATATTAATTAATGTTAATAATAATCAAATTCAGTATAGAATTTGATATAAACAATGTCGGTTTGTGCAGTGTGTCTAAAGGCAATAACAAAAAACGCTCCCGGAATTTCATGTTCGGGTATTTGCGATTCGACTTATCATGCTAACTCGAGTTGCTCCGATGTGGCCAAAAATCAGCTGACCACTATCAACAACTTACCCGGAGCACGCTGGGCATGTCAGTCCTGCCGTAGACCGCAGAGAGGCCGTGCTCGAGTTCAATCCAATGCTGACGTTGATGGTGACGTACATTTCGATGAGAATAACGAAGGAAATGCTACCTTAAAAATATATTTGCAGAAAATAAATAAGCAAATGGAGTCACTACGCGAGTCCGTTGACTTCTGTTCAAATAAAATAACTGATTTTGAGGAAAAGTTGTCTAAGATCGGCGAGTTATATAAGGGCGTGGAAGCACTTAAGAACGAAAATGTTGTTCTTAAGAAAAGGCTTACGCAAATGGAAAATAAAACTAATAATTTAGATCAATATAACCGCTCTTACAACATCGAATTACAGGATATTCCGGAAAAGCCAAATGAAAACCTAGTAACTGTTGCTAAAAGTGTTGCTACTATGCTAAATTTTAAATTGGAAACCGGTATGGTTGACAATATTTTCAGAGTCCCGACTCAATTGGATAACAAGCCCAAAAACATAATAATTAAATTTTTATCTAAGTTGGAAAGAGATAGATTTCTTGCTGCGGCCAAAGCTGCCAGGAAGAATCTTGGTAACAAACCTGGTTTTCAGCTGGATGGCATTTCAAACCGATTCTTTATTAATGAGCATTTACCACCCCAGACTAAGTTTCTTCATAAGCAGGCGCGCGAAAAGGCTAAAGTAAAGAATTTTAAATTTGTATGGATCCAAAATGGCAACGTTCTTGTTAGGCAAGCTGAAAACACAAGGATAATTACGATATCCAGTACGGAAGATTTAAATGCCATGTGAAAACCAACATTCATGTTTAAAACTTTTTGTCTCTAAATAAGATATCCTTTTCGCGATGTCTCTCAATGTACTGTATCAAAATACGCGGGGGTTAAGGACTAAACTTTCGGAATTTAAACAAAATACTTTAATTAACAATCCTGATATCCTGTGTGTTACGGAAACTTGGCTGAAGAGCAATATTTTTGACCATGAATTAGTTGACTTAAATCAGTACAATGTGTTTCGGCGAGATCGGGAAACCATTATCGGGGCAAAGTCTGAGGGTGGGGGTGTTTTAATCATTGTGAAAAGTAAATATAGTGCCGCCCTGGTGCCGGAATTCCAAAGCAATGCAGAGGACTTATGGATTAGTGTTAAGTTGGATAACAATGTGTTACTGTATCTTTGCTGTGTCTACCTACCGCCAGGCAATGTGGATGCCTATACAAGTTTCGTATCAAAGCTTGGTAACTTACAATTTAAAGAAAATGATATAGTTTTAGTCTGCGGTGATTTTAATACCAGCTCGACACAATGGGTATTTGTGGACGATGGCCATTACTTTGAACCGTTCAATGTTGATCCTAAGTACTCATTATTGTTAGACACATTTTTATTTCACAATTTATTACAGTTTAATTCTGTTTTAAACAATAATAATCGGCTACTTGACCTAATTTTGTGTAACAAATTTAGAATTTCCGAAATGAGCCATTGTTCTAACCCTTTGTGCCAGAGGATGGTCATCACCCGTGTATCGAGTTTCTTTTGGATGTGGGCATGCATAGATGTTTGGAATTTAACAACAGCAAATACTTTAATTTTAAAAAGGCAAACTATATTAATATTAATAATCAAATAATGGACATAGACTGGAAATCAGTGTTTCATAATAAGTCCTTGAACAGTTGCTTGGATATTTTTTATTTTAAACTAAATCATATTATTAAACAAAATGTACCCACTTACACAAAAAATAAATATTTTCCTACATTTTACTCTCACTCAACAATTAGAGCTGTTAAAGAAAAAAATAGGATTCACAAAAAATGGCGCAAATATAATAATCCTAATGATTACAATTTGTTTAAAACCTTAAGGGCGCGATGTAAAACATTAATTAAAAATGACTTTAATAGATATAATGAATCTGTTGAGAATGACTTAACTAATAACCCTAAACGTTTCTGGAGCTATGCTTCTATTAAAAAACAAGTAGTAAGTAAAATTCCCAGCGAGATGCACTGGGGTGACAAATATGTAAGAAGCGGAATTGATATTAGTAACTTATTTAGTGAATTTTTGAGAGTGTTTTCGTGCCAGAGAGGTATCAGTTTACACCGAGCGCAGTATCCAATAACATAGTCTTAACGGAGGTTACCTTGGATCAAAATACCGTTTTAAAATCTCTTCAGAGTCTTGACCCAAGGAAGGGAGCCGGACCTGATAAAATACCATCTATATTTGTTAAAAAATGTGCAACTTCCCTTTGCGTGCCATTAACCATTATATTTAATATTTCGTTGATAAGAGGGGAATTTCCAGATCGATGGAAGAGTGCCATGATTGTACCGATTTTTAAAAATGGTCAGAAAAACGATGTCAGAAATTACAGACCAATTAGCAAAATCTCTATAATACCGAAAGTATTTGAAAAGATACTGTATGATCATTTTTTTAATTTAGTAAAAACATTGTCATTTTAAAGCAACATGGCTTCTTTCGGGGTCGCTCACTGAAAACCAATCTATTCTTGTTCTGTGAATATCTACATCACCACCTGGATATGCGAACGCAGGTTGACACTGTCTACACCGACTTCAGTAAAGCATTTGACAAGATTAGTCATAATATATTGCTATCACGACTTGCAGAAGTCGGTGTGGGTGGGAGTCTTTTAAGGTGGGTAGAATCATATATCAAAAATCGTTCACAGTAACTCTCTGTTCAGGGCTTTTGTTCAAATTCATTTATCGCTACTCCGGGGTACCTCAGGGGTCGCACTTGGGGCCGTTATTTTTCATAATATACATTAATAATATAGGATCTTGTTTTCAGTACTGCGACTACTTACTTTACGCAGATGATAGTTTGTTTTTAAATTTGGATAAATGCACAACAATTACATTTTCTCGTAATCAAAATCAGTTTAATTATATTTATCGGTTAAAAAATACACCACTGAAAAAGTGGATCATACTCGGGATCTGGGAGTTGTTTTTGATTCTAAGCTAATTTTTGACCTGAATGTTGACGCTATTGTTAATTCGGCTTTAAGAATGCTGGGTTATGTAATGAGAAAATGCAGGCCATTTAGAAATATCAAGTCAATTATCTGTTTGTATAATTCTTTGTTTTAAGTAAGTTAAATTTTGCTGCCGTTATTTGGAGCCCTAGGCAAAACACTTTTAGTGAGAGACTTGAAAGAATACAAAATAAATTTTTAAAATTTATTGCATTTAAACAAAACTTTATCATTACCAATAATGATATCACTCTTGCACGAACTCATTTTTCATCTAAGGTCACTGAGTGACCGCAGATTTACTTATGACATTATATTTTTGTATAAAATTTTAAATAATCTCATACAATGCCCTTGCATACTACAAAAATATCACTTAATGTCCCACAAAGGTCTCTAAGGGTAAACGAATTGTTTTTCTTGCCATTTAGAAGCACAAGTACAGGTCAGAATTCGCCTCTCTGCAGAATAATAAGAAATAGTAATGTGTGTGCTGGACCAAATAGATTATTTTTCAATGTCATTATCACAGGTTAAAACTATATTAAAAATATGTAATTGCACAGAGCCGATTTCCGGCACTGTACCGTCTGTTTCTTTTTCTTTTAGTTTCATCATATCTGTAAGTATTAGCTTTAGTTTTATTACTTTGTAAACAATTCACTGATTTCTTTAATTATTATATAGGATAAGGATATGTTAAAATTCATGTAAATTAGTGGATACCCTAGTGGGTACTTTTTTGTACCTGTTGTATCCCTGGACAGGAATAAATAAAAATAAAATAAAATAAAAGGCATTTTTTCTTAAAACTATATACCCTGTATTTCGAAACCAAAGCCTTTTGAACATTATTTTATTTAAATAATGTTTTTATTTTCTTACATTCTGTACCGTGTTAAAAAATATATTAACTTAAAAATAACCTTGTACATTTTTTTCCGCGTTGGTATACAACTATAACCTTTGCCTTAAATATTGCGGCAAAACCTTTTAGGTATATTGGAAATTTTACTTATGATTTAACCTTTTAAACACCGGTTCGGACTTCTTAAGTGATTCTTAAACAGTCAGTAAACTAGAAATAACTTGCTTTGTCGGTATTTGTATTACCAAAACTAAAGAAGTTTAATATTTAAATATTTAATTATAAAAGATTTTAAAAATGTTAATAACAATATATTTTTAAAATGTTTATTTTTTTAAAGGTTTTGCTTAAACGTTGCTAAAAAGTAAAAGTCTTTATGTTTTAAAAGAAATTTTGTTACGGTATACTTAATAAAACTATCTAAATCTGGTTTTAAATAAGCTTCTTAAGGTTAAATTATATCTACAACTTTACTATGTATCCAATGCAACCAGTGGACAAACCACGGCTTCGAGTTTATGAGGTTGTTTTTTTGTTATATTTCTATTATTTCAATAATTTTAATCATTTCATAAAAGAGATCTATAAAATGATAGAAATACAACAAAAAAAACCCATAAACTTAAAGTCCGATACAAAATATTGGAGCAAAGTATATAACAATCTTTTAAAATAATTCTTTTCTGTTTATAAATATTCCAATTTGCCAAAAATTATTTAATACATATAAGTATTTTAAGTTACCCAAAAAAATCCTTGAATAATATTAAGTACAGGGTGTTTCATTTTCGATGGTTTTACGGGGTATCTCGAAAACCGTAAGAAATATCAAATTTCTTATTTAGAACTCTTGATCTCTTCTTTTGAGAGAACAACTGCAGTGAAAACAGTTCATGACTATTGCAATACATCTCGGAGCTACAAGGTGATTTTCAGATCTTTCTATTTTTTTACAACTTTTTTAACTCGTTATAAAAAACTTAGCATGGGTTAATTGTGTAGATTTTTTCGTAGAATATGGTGGTGAAATTTGTTTTTTCTAAGTTCGACAGTTTTTAAGAAAATCAAATCAAATCAAATCAAATCATTTATTGGTAATAACGTATACAGGATACTTTTATACGTCAACAGTGGTCAAAAGGTGTTTCCAATAGGAAAAAGTTTAAATACAAAAAAAATAATATAAAACATTTTTTTAAATACAAATTAAAAAAAAGTCTTTAAAATATAACATAATACACTTTAAAACTAAACATACATTTGACAGAATTTACTATGCACTTGAGTAAGGACCAAGTCGCTAGGAAGGTCCTGAAGCGAGTTTAATAATTTACATATTGTTTATAATAAACTATCGTAACAAACTGTTCCAGACCAAGGAGGATTAGTAGGCATAATTAAAGTTAAAGGCACTGTTTAAGTACTCATCAGAAGAGTAGAAAGCATGCTTGAGGAGATATACCTTGACTGCATTTTTATAAAGCTATTTCATTAAGTTCCCTTATACACCGAGGAAGAGCATTGAAGAAAGTAATAGCAAAATAATTTGTGCCTCCTCTAGATCTAGCAAGTCGGTGATAATTATGTACAATATTTAAGTTGTTACGTGTGTTGTGATCATGTACATTTTGATGACTCTGGTACAGATGAATGTTTTGTTTTATAAACAGAAGGCATTGTAAAATGTACAGGCAGGGGAAAGTAAGAATTTTCAGATGGACAAAGTTCTCCTACAATCATCCCTGTAACCGATTCCGGACATTATTCGAATGCATTTTCTTTGTAAAGAGAAAATCCTTGTGCTGTGGGCCGAATGACCCCAGGCAATCAAGGCATAAGATATTCTGGATCCAAAGCAGGCATGATATGCCTAATAATTTATCTATGGTCACAGAATTGGACAGGCTCCTTATTAAGTAGATGGCTTGAGTTAATCTTTGGTGAGGTTTTCAACATGCGCCTCCCAGGTAAGTCCAGAATCCAGTGTGACCCCAGAAAAACAACCTCGTTACACAGGTCTGCTTGGAGGTGGTTTTGCCCATGTCTTAGAGAAAAGTTTATGTTTTGTGATTTTGTTAGGTTGAGGGAAAGTTTGTTCTGATATAAACCATTGTTGAATACTGTTTTGCGTTTCAAGGATATTTGTACTTTTAAAGTTTGTCGGGTGGTAGCTTTCAGGGTCGTGGTGTCATCCGCAAACAGTATTATCTCAATAAATTGCTGAAAGTTTGGCAGGTCGTTCAAGAAAATAAGAAACAAGATTGGGCCCAAAACTGACCCCTGCGGAACGCCATGCCTTATCAATTTTAGACTGGAGGCCTCACACCCATATGAGACATACTCAACCTATGTTTTTTCTTATAAAACGCCCTGTATATTTTTAGTAATATTTATTAAGCTTCCTTTAAACTTAAGAAAAATATATACCACTATGTATTTTCTATTTCAAATAGTACTGAAAATTAGCATTTTTATAAATTTGGCTTTTTTTTATAGGTGGCCATGACAGAAAATAACAAATTATCATTTTCAATGCCATTTTTTTTTAACTTCTTTAACTAGATGTTTTATTAAAAATAAACCTTTATATTTTTACTTACTCAAGCTATAAAAAATAAACATGTTATTTTTGCTTTAAATAGACCGACCACTTGCATTATAAACTAATAATACATAGCATAACAAAATAGATAAATTTAAAAAATATGAGTAGTATAGAAACGTACTGTTACGAAAATAAAATTAATATTAACTAAATGCAAATAAAATAAATATTTATTTTATAGAACACTTTAATTTAAACATTTATTGTAATTTTTGTTTATTGTTATTTTATATATGCTATATCTAATACATATTTATTTTATTTTCATTTAGTAAATATACCATTTTTTTTTTGGTAATAGGGCTTTTCTAAAATGAAGTCATATTTTTTTAGTAAATTATTAAAAATAACTTAAAAAAACTTAAGTTTATTTTTAATAGGATAATAAGTAAGGGTAGCAAAATAAAAATAAAAGGTTTTGTTATTTTCTGTCAGGGCTTTCTATAAAAAAAGCCCAATTTAATGCTAATTTTTGGTAAAATTTGAAATAAAAAATACTTACCCATATATATTTTTGAAAAGCTCAAAACGTGCCTAATAAATATAAATAAAAATATACAGGGTATTCCATAAGAAAAAAATTAGATGGGTAATTTTCTCAAAAACGGCTCAATATTAAAAGACAACTAATTACATCACAATATTTTACAGAAAAAACTACACAAATAATCTATTTAAAGTTTTTTTCATAGCTTTAATAGCAAACGAGTTAACTAAAGTTGTAAAAATTGGCAAAATCTGAAAATCACCCTGTAGCTCCGAGTTGGATCGCAATAGCCATAAACTGTTTTCACTACAGTTGCTTTTAAAAAAAGAGATCAAAAGTCCTATATTAGATTTTGACATAACTTATGGTTTTTAAGATATCCTGTAAAACCATCGAAAATGAAACACCCTGTATATTATATATATAAAAAAATGCAATATATTAGTGCAGTATCAGTTTATGTATACCACCATAGACAGAAAGATGGTGTGTTTGTATTTTGATGTTAAACTTTTACAATACGTTTTTGTTGGCAAGTGTTAATTGTGTTAATGTAATTTGACGTATAAAATGTATTGTGTATTATTATTATATTTTTTTTTATTGTTATATTGTACCACGTAATTTTTTAAAATTGTTTTTAGTGTTTCGACCTATTTAATTTTAATAAAGGATTTAATTGGGGTGCCAGCCGAAACGTTAATAGATGTTATTTTTGTGCAAAAATAAAATATTATGGTTTTATTAAAAGGTCTACAAACCCCAAGAAATTAACAAAAAATATATAATTGTTATAGTCCAAAAAACAAATTATATATATAAAAAAATTCTACACCTAAATAAAACCAAGAAACCCAAAAACAAAAATAAATATTTTTTTAACAAAGCGCGTTTAATCCAGGGTTTATGTAGTGCGTAATTTAAATATCCTTACTCTATCCAAGTTGATTTTTTTTCCAGTACCAGAGTTTCCAACTATTTATCGTCGCAACAGCTTAGCACACATGTTGAATTCACTAGAGACGCATAGCAAAGCGCAATCGCATCCCGGACCCGAAAACTGAGCTCCGGGAACAGTGTCAAGCTTGCCGCCAACCTGTTGGTCCGGAAAAGCTAGCGCGAATAAGGCTTTTAAATATACACGTTGTTTGCGGCTTAGAAGTTCTCTTTATTATATTTGCGTAAATACAATTTTAAAAATATAGTTGCGCTTATTTTGGTGTATTTTCCGAGTATATAAATAATATATTTCTTGGGGTGTTTGGAAACTAGGGTAAGTTCCCAAATTTGTTTTAACGTACAAGTAAATATTTACGTTTATTTTAGAATATCTTAGAAATAGGTGGTAACTGTTAAATATAAAATATTTAAGTATTTGTTAAAGCATTCACTATATTTGTTATTACTTATGTCAAAAATATTTTGGATTTTTTAGTTACAAATAAATAAGTTTATCATATTTCTTGCAGGTGATATTTAACCACCAATCCTGAAAAGGTAAAATTGGGATCAAAATAAAAATAATTTTATTATTATTATTATAATATTAAATTTATTATTTATATTTAAAAATAAAAAGTAATTACCAAAGACTTTTTAAAACTTTTTAAATACAGTATTACTTATTAATTTTGTATTTTAAATATTTGAATGAAAAGTTATTTTTATATATGTATATTATTTTGTCTTCGTCTGACTGCAATAAGCTATAATAAAAGTTGCCCTATGATATACAGAGTAGTTTAAAATGTTACTTCGAAAAATAAAAAGAAAAGAGATATATGTTTTGAAACCTAATTAAATAGCATAGAATAATTAAAAGTGTATAATTTCTTTTTCTTGGTTATGGTTTGTTTCTTTTTTAACTAGGTTTTAAAAAAGCAAAAAAACAGTTGATATTTTTACAATTCAGTAAGAAATTTTTTTTAAATAAAAACAATAAAAACCAAAAAAGCCTAAGAATAGTTTTATTCGTATTATTTAAAATAAACAAAATTATAGGTGTGGTAAAATCTATTCGTGCACACGCTGTTTAAATGTTATGAAATTGTTTTAAGTGCATTTTAGGGTATATTTGTATTTTTAACATTTTTTGAGGTCTTTAAATTACAAATAAATTAAATTTATATTTTATAACGTGTAACCTTAATTTTGTACATATATGTTTTAATTGTCATTTAAAAGCGATTTTAATCGATATTTTTCATTAAAAAAACAGAAATAAAAGGTTTTAAATATACATGTTATTTTCGAATTAAAAGTTCTTTTAATAATATTTGCGTAAAAACAATTTTAAAAATACAGTTGCCGATATTTTGGTGTATTTTCCTAGTTTATAAATTATATATTTCTTGAGGTATTTAAAAACTACGGTCCCTAAATATTTTTCAAAGGTGCAGTAGGTATAGATCTACCTAGATTGGGATTATTTAATCCAGTGGCGTCTCAATGGGCACCACAGCCTATATTATTAAGAAGAAAAACTACGCCACTGACTTTTTATAAAGTTTTTGCAACTTTTTAGTTTTCTTGTATTTTTTCTTATCTGCCTTAGCTGAAAAATAATAATAATTATACATAAAATTAACCACTTTAACTGATACTAAAAAGTATTAATAATAGCATAAAATAAAATCCAAATAAAAAAAAACATTTTTGACCTTAGTTAATAAGTAAATTGGCGATTTTTGATAATATACACGACTGATAATTTATTTTAAGGCAAATAATTATTTATTTTTAATTTTTGTTTTTAACCATGTTGTTATGCCAGTGGCGTAATTTTTTGTTAATAATATTGGCTATGGTGCCCACGGAGACACCACTGAACCCAATAATCCTAAAGCGTCACCAGCGTCTTATTAAATTAAGTGTACCAAATTTCATTCAAATAGGTTAAGGGGTTTTAAAAATATAAAAATACCAACTTTAACGCCCTGTACCTCAGACATAAAGGCAGTCCGGATATATGTTTATATAACCTTTTTTTATAAAAAGACATAAAATCACCAGCTTAAGTTTCGTACCGTAGTTAGAAAACACCCTGTATATCCAATATTTAAGTATCTGTTTAAGCATTTACTATTTTTTTTAGTAACTTCAAAATATTTTATTTTTTTTATTTACAAATCAATGGGTTAATCCTACTTATGGCAAGTGAGATTTACTCACCAAACTTAAGAAAGCTAAATTAGGATCAAAATAGAAATATATATACTTTTTAATTTATTTTTCTATATTCCGCAATTACCGCGAACTTTAAATTTTTGTTTAAATTCAGTGTATCCACGGATGTACTTACCTACAGTGTGTCTATTTAAGTTTGCGTCATATGAATAACTTTTTTATTATTAATATTACAAAAAAAATATTTATTATAAAAAATACTGCATGGTCCAAAACCTAAAAAGCACCCATTAGATATCAAATTGTATCTGTCATCTACGAGGTTTGGTCAAAAAATGTAATTTTTGCTTAAGAATAAAGTACCTTTATTTTTGCTAATATCAAAAATTGCTATAAGGAAAAGATGTTTGGATTAAAAAAATACGTTTTAATATGCAATTTTCTTTCATTACAAAAAAATATATATTTAATTTCTTCTGCGATAATGGTGAATATTTTGGGTTGTACATTAGTGCACTACATTTAATGATTATAATTGTCATAGAACTCTTTTAAATAAACTTTCTAAATTTATTGTTAATAAAACAAAAAAATGTACAATGCACTAATGTACAATCTTAAATTCTTTTAATTATTTCCCAATATTTACAGAAAAAAAAAAATTTATTTGGAAATGAACAAAATTGCATATTTAAAAGTAATTTTTAATTTTAAACATCTTTTATTTATAACAATTTGTGGTGTTGGCAAATATACAGGTAGCTTATGTCCTCGTAGATAACTGACACAATTTGATATCAGATGATTCTACTTTAGGTTTTGGACCATAAAGCTTTTTAAAAAGAATAACTTTTTTTCGTTAAATTAATATTAAAAAGTTTTCATGTGTCGCCAACTTACGTAGACACACTGTATATCTGTAAATTTTCTAATTTTTATTATTTAAAAAAAAGTTACTCTTTTTAAAATATTTTCCTCGTGCGACTGCTAAATACTGTAATTTAAGTTGCCCTATGGTATAAAGGGTGGTTTAAAACCGCAAAAAAATATTATTTGAAATAAATAAAAAAATGGTTTTTAGAAAAACTTAAAAAAATTGAAAATATTTTTTTTACGTGAAAGCGTTAAAAGATCGCCTACTGATTTACAGGGATATTTAAAATAACAAAAATGTTATGCAAACAAAAAAGAAACGTACTAAGGTTTGCATATAAAAAGTAAAATATAAACTATATTTTTTTATTACTTTAACTTTATAAATAAGTAATTTTAAAAATGTTTTTTACATTTTTTTATTCTTTATATACAATATTTTTGCGATTTTGAATTACCCTGTTATGTCATGGGGCAAATTTTATTCTAGCTTTTTACAGACACACTGTATAAATTTTATTTTTAATATGTTTAAAGTACATTTCAAGGTATTTATATTATTATATTATTATTTTTAAGTCTTTAAATTACCAAACATCCGATTTTGTATTTTGTAACGTGTAACGTTAATTTTGTACATATGTTTTCAATTGTCATTTAAAAGCGATTCTTTAGCCATATTTTCCAAAAAGAAAAAGAAATAGAAGATTAAAGTTGATATTTTGTAAATTAGGTTTTTGTAAAATAAAAATGATCTTAGATTTTAAAAAAACTTTTAAAGAATTAGCGCAAACATTTTAAACTTATTAATTTATTTAAGGTTTGTTTTTCATTAAAATATAAGTTTTGAACCCAATTCTATTTATAAAATGTAAGAAAATGTGGTCTTTTTTTATGAATTTAGATAAAACGTTTTACGTCCTTTTTATTTGTTAAAAAATTAATTTAACGAAGCGAGATTCTTGTCTATTTTTACTTTTGTGTTTTAAGTCAGGTTTTCTCCGCAGTATATTACTTAATAACAGAGTGAAAGGTTTAAACTTTTATTTGCTTTAAATATTATTCTTATATAATTATGATTTTAAGCACCGTACTTTAAAGTAGAAACAGTCAACTTGTTAAAGCAGTATGTACTTGGAAAGTTTTAATTTAAAATTGCTTTACCAACCAAATTGTGGCAAGTACGGTCAATAAATTAACCCTTTTAACACCATTTAAAAAGAGAAAAACAAAAAAACGGATTTTTTTGCTTTTGTTAAAATAACTTAAGAAACATAGTTGCCAATAGTGTTAATGTATTTTCTGTTTGTTTTAAGTTATATTTCTCAAAAACACAATTAAAATTAGATTTTTCCAAATTGGTCATGAGTTTTGTGTACCTATAAAATGCATAAGTAATTTTTTAAGCATTTGTGTTTTTTTTAATACTTACATACTCCAGATTTTTTGCTTACATATAAAAAAGGTTTATTATATCTTATATTATTCAGGGTTTTGTAACAGACCAAATTTCATTAAGTCAAACTTAAATAAAAAATGTAATAAAAACGTTTTTTTAAATTTTTAATATCTTAAATTAAAGAAATATATTTTAATTTTTAAACTTTGGTAAATTTTAACGTTACATAGTAATATGTTTAAACGTTGTTTTTATACAGTGCTTTTGTACACTTATAAAAAAACCTGAAATACGTCAATTTTTATTTTTAGGGGACACATTTTTATGTCAAAATTTACTTATTTACAGTTATCCTTCCCTCACCAACACAAATGTCAAAAGTTTTAAAGGTCAAGTGGTACATTATTTTAAAGCTCCTGACAAGTACTTTATAACCGTAAAATATAAAGTAAATATCTTTACCTACTAAAAATGGCGGTACTTTAAATATTACCCAAATACCTGATTGGAACGACCGTATTTCCGAAACTAATGAAGTTAAATGTATTTAATGTGGTATTTTCTTAAAGCTCTTTTAAAAATATTTTAAATGGTTATACTAGTGATAATATACAGGGTAGGATAAAAAGTGTATATTATTTTTAAATGAAGTACCCTGAATATTATATTATCAATAAAGAGATCTTTAAAAGAGATTTAAGAAAATACCACATTAAGAACATTTTAGTTTATAAGCTTTGGAAATATGGCCATCCCATTCAAGTATTTGGGTAAGTACCGCCATTTTGTAGCGGGTGAAGATATTGACTTTATATTCTAGGGTTATAAAGTACTCGCCAGGTGTTCTAAAATACCACTTGACCCCTTTTCCCATTTAAACTTTTTGACGTTTGTGTTGGTGGAGGGACCTTAAATAAGTAAATATTGACACATTAAAACATAACATATATTAAATTTAATGTACATTCTTAAAATACCTATGTATAGTGGCTACAAAAAAAAAAGTATGCCCAGTCTCAAATACTAAAGACTATAATAAAAATCGTCGTTAATTATACAGAATGGTTTGAAAATATATATATATATATATATATATATATATATATATATATATATATATATATATATATATATACAGTTTTTTTTTTATTTATATTAGGTTAACATAATTTTTATTCCGTATTCGTTTCCTAATAAATTTAATATAAGGCATTGATTCTTGTATACATCTTAATGCATTTTTAAAAAAGTGATAATATCAATTCACCAGAATATTTTCTTATAATAATTCTTTTCAGTTCTTGAAAATTCCTCGTATATTACATAAATTCTACAAAGCAATTTTGTTCACCAATAGAATTTTTTATTTATTAGAAAAAATAAGTTAATTACAGGGAATGCTATTTCATAAAGCGTACAATTTTTGGCCCGACCCTGTACATTTAGGCCTTACGTCAAAATTTTGCATCGATGCATAACTTTTTAAACCCAACAACTTTTACTTATTACTTTTTATAGTATCTTCCCGCCTAAAGTTGCTTTATTCTTAATTTTTTTCATATTTTCCCAAATTGTGAACACCCGGTATATAAATCTTTCAAAATAACATGTCCCCGGGAGGTTTGAGCACAAGCAGGAGTTTTTATGAAGAATAAAATTTTTCGAAAAACTTCCAAATAAAAAAGTTTTTCTCTTTGGGAGTCAATCCGTGGACACACTGTATATATATATATATATATATATATATATATATATATATATATATATATATATATATATATATATATATATATATATATATATATATATATGAAATAAAAATAAAAAGAGTAAACAAAATATACTTTTGACTTCCAATTTAAAAAACATAAAAAGGAAATTAAAAATGTATGTTAATGTTTTTTATTGGTAATAGTTTCTAAAGAAAATTGAGGCTAAAGGTAAAAAAGTGCCATAAAACATATTTTTACAATTTAGTAAAAAATAATGTTTGATTGGAATGATTTAAAAAATTTCCTTATGATTTATGTACATGAAAATTTTTTCAACCACTTATTTAAATAGCAGAAAAGTAAAAAAAAATTAACTTTTTTAAAAATAAATCGATACGTTTTGTCTTACTTTATACATACATTTTAACTTAAGTTGATAAGTTAAGTTCGCGATAGTGAATATTAAAGTATATATTTTACTTTTTTGGTGTGCACTACCGACGCATGTTGCCTATCCCGTATCGCTAATTGCCTGTTGGTTATCTTTTTGGTGTGAAATCTGCCCTAAAATTACGTAATATACAATATTTTATTTTGTTTGTATATGCCAGAAAAATATTAGGTAATAACTAGAATCCTTCTACACGTGTTATATTCATACATTCATTGTATTTAAGCGATATCGTCTTAAAGAAAAGAATAAAAGGTTAAAGGTTGTTGTTTTACGAAGTCGTTCTTGTTCTTACAAGGAAAATAAGCTTTTTATTAAAGATCTTAAATCTTAAATTATAAAATGTTTTAGTAAGGCGTAAGTTATGTGCATTTTTGAGGGCATTTTTGCCAAGAAATTTAAAAATATATACAGGGTGTCCAGGAATATGGAGGCAATTTCTCGGATTTATATAAAACACATGAAAATAATATACTAAGTTTTTATAAACTTTTTTAGAAAGCCCCTCTTTAATGAGATATGTGCCCTTAAAGGACGCCTCTAAAAATGTTTTTTTTAATACTTTATAGTACTTGCTACATTGAAATAAATTTATTAATATCACATATATTACCAAGGACTTGTTAAAATGGCACCCTCTTAGAACATTTGCATTCATTAGGGCGCCAGGGACGAACTTACCCTCAAACAATAGTTCTCATTTTTTTACACCCTGTATATTAGGGAAATAAAAGAGTAGTTATTTTGGATAGCTTTACCGCTTAGCTAAAAAAAAGGTACCCTGTGATAAATTAAAGCGTTTTTGACCAAAACAAATTTTTGTGTTGTTGGAACATCTAAAAACACTAGGTAATCCACTTGCAAGTAGCACTAAAAAACTTTTCATAAAAGATTTATTCTTATTTTTAATACAATAAAAAATTAATGTTGCTGCATTGTAAAGGGTTCCATATTCTTTAATATTTAAAGCTGGAAAATAAATAAATTTAGAGGAAGTCCATGTTAATGTGACATACAAAACTATTTAATACAACCCTATTTAAGAATAAATTTGTATAGAGACACTTTTGTTAGCTAAGGGTTAGAGCTATCTAAAAATATTACTTTTATTTCTCCATTATATAGGGTGTCAAAATAATTAGCACGATTGTGTAAGAGGAAGTACAACCCTGGCGCCCTAATGAAAGCAAAGGCATTGAACGGACACCATTTTAAGAAGTCCTTAAAGATATTTGTCATATTTGAAAATAGTAATTTATGTAATAAGTGCATAAAGTGATACTTTTTTAACTGAATGGGAAGTTTGACAGCGGCAATCTCACGAAAAAAAAACTTTATGCATGTGTTACATACTATATTTTTTCCACCACCGTATAAAAATTTCCCAAAATACAATTTTATACATGTTTTATTTATATAAACTTAATAATTTTAATTTTTGCATCACAGCCATTATATTGCAACAAAATCACAACCTTCCTCTTTTTAAGAGACAATTATCTTCTTAATAACTATGCATTTATTATTTAATTTAAGAAAATTGTATGTGCTTACTTTTGTAGAAATAATACTTAAACGGAGTATAAATTATTTTTAATTTATTACTCATTCAAATTAATTATTACCATTAATTTTTAATATTTTCTTTAAATTTATTTGAAAAGTCTCAAAAATTTTAAACTGACACATAAACCAAAAGAAATAATGACAAAATCAAAGGTAACTTGACCGTTTGGTTTAATTGATGTCGCGTTTACTGTTACATTGCATAAATTGGTATTTAGGTATATTGTAGTACGCATTGAAACAAAACACTTATTTAAAGTGTGAAAAGCTTCAAAGTGTTAAAAAAGTTTCTTTTTTTTACACTTTATGTAGTGTACTAGAATGGAGTACTTTAGCTTCATGTTAACGACTAAAAAACTGATTTTTTTTAACGGTTGTGATTTTTTTTATAATAAGTACTATAATATTAGTAAAGAAAAAAACAATGTTTAGCGGCGACCTTGAAAGACATATATCTCAGTAAAGAGAGTTTTAAAAAAAGTTTATAAAAACTTGTCACATTATTTTCATGTGTTCTATATAAATCCGACAAATTGCTCACATATCCTTGGACACCCTGTATAGTTTTATATTTTATATACCAATTAATTAAAATAGGAATTTTGTTATTTTTTTATGGTTTAAGATGACATTTTTTAACATATACACCCTTTTAAAAAACAACAAAATTATTGCGTGTCCCTTTTACTTTTGAGTTTTTGGTCAATTTATTTTACAGTATACAAAAAACGTTTTTCGTAGCAAAGGGAAAGGTATTAGACCACAATTTTTCCAATTTTCAGGGCACAAGATTTAAATAAAAATGGTTTAGTTATTAAAGCGGTACTCATTTAAAAGAGTTTTAATTTGTTTTTATTACAAACAGTTGTTTAAATGCAAAGTAAGACAATAAACAAATTTATTTTTGGTAATATTAAGAAAAGGTGTTACACATGTTGTTAAGAAAATTTAAGGGCAGATTCTACTTTTAAAAAAATATAAAAAGTTCATATACCCATGGGTCCGGGAATGCAGTACTTCCCAGATGCAGGGTGTTACACGAATAAAAAGAATCACATTTTTTAATAATATCCTTAATATTTCTTATCCACTTTTATTAAAATTTGGCAATATTTTGTACTATTAGAAAGCTAATTTAAATTATTTAATATTAAATATTTCATTATTTCATTTTTTTAAAGTAATCGTAACTTTTATTATATTGTGTAAGTGCAGAATGGGTCTTCATAATATATAAAAGTTTTAATTTTCCTAAAATGTTAAATAAACTTTGTGATTTTATTCTAAAGAAAAACCAAATAATATTTTGTTTAAGCAATTTTAATTATTAAAATAGTATAATTATTTAATATAAAGTACATATTTAGGCACAGGTTTTTCATATGTTTCTACAAACAAGTATTTTAAGTTAAATAACGTAAGATAATCAAACCTAAAACCGTAACTTAAGACAAGGAGCGTTGACCTGCTAGCATTGTTTTTTATTTTTTAACCAATATTTTCAGTAATTTATCAAATTTTTATGTATATTGGAATCATAAAATCAAATGACAGTTTCAGATTAAATAACAGTCAAATTAAAAGAATATCTTTTTAGGTTTCTTTTAATAATGGAAAATACCAAAAACTAAAGGTGACAGAAACTTCAAAAATTTTATTAAAATTATTTAAAAAATAGTTTATTGTTTGACTATAAATAATCGAACAAAAAACATCATAAACAAACTACGATCCGTAATTACTTATACAAAAAGATTTAAAACCAATTAAAGATACAGAACTGTGTTTTAGAAAACCAGTATTAATTTATAAAGTAATATCTGTTTTCATACTTGTTGATCAACATATGTGGTTAAATTCGTTTAATTTACAAAAGTTTTCTTATTTATCATTTAAAGGCTACTAAAATTACTTTTAAAGGGTGTCCAGTAACTTAACCGACAAACTTTAAGTGGTGATCTTACAATAAAAAATACGAAAGAAAACTTCTTATAAACATAATATGTCCTAAACGTCTTAGTTTTTGAACTACGAGGTGTTAAAGATTTAAAAAAATTATCGTCATTTTACTATAGCTTTTATACCAACTAGGATTAAAAATATATATATAAAAACTGGTACGCCACTACATTTTTGTAAAATAAATAATATTTATTTGAATCCCCGTTTAGTTTAGAAGAAATTTGATCCCCTGACTTTTTTGTTTGATGAACGGTTTTTGCATAAAAATAAAAAATATTTTTTGGCATGGTCTTTTCGTACTGCTTATATTAAATTCTAGGTTAAAAATAATTCTAAATATTTATTCTTTAATAGAATAGGAATTTGACCATGCAAAAAATGGTTTCTACTTATTTCCGCGAAAACCACCAACTAACTAAACTTAATAATACTACTACAATTTTTAAATTTTAAAAAGTAAAAACCACCAGTAATGTACTAGATAGTAGTACTACTAACGTAGTACAATTTAAATATACTTTTGTTGCAAAAATAGAATAAATCGTATTATTTTATATTTTCATTTAACAATGCAATAAATTAATTTTTGGCCTAATGCCAAAGGTTATTTTTGTGGACGTAAACAAATCTATAGTATTACAATTTAATTGCAATATATATTTATTTACGCCTACAAAATAATATGTTGTGCACTCGTAACAATTGGCAAACGGATAATAAAAATAACTTATCTTTAAAACCTATTTAATTTATTCAATAATTTGTTTTTAGGGATTTTGTCTGTGGTTAAAATATTTGCTTTAAGGTGGTTATATAATGTTATATAGTTTTTAATTTTTATATATTTTTACTAACATATCTTTTATGTTTAACCGGCATAATTTGGTGTTAATTTTAAAAATGTTATGCACAGAATAAACCCATTCTGGTAGGTTAACCCTATAAAAAATAAAACAAAAAGTTTTAAGTAAATAAAAAGTAAATACGGAATTTTATATTTATTTTTATTTTATAAGGACAATGCAAATTTTGATACTGCAGGTTTCCTTGATTTTAATTTTATAACAAGCAACTGTCTAAAATAAGATATATGGAATAAAAAATCATATTTTTATAAGTTTATCATCCGTTTTTAACTGACAACTCTTATTAGATTTACTTATAAAAATACCGAAAAAAATAATAATAAAAGGGAATCGTTTGTCACTATGTTATGAGCACTTTATTATTCAAAATAAGTTTATAATAAGTGGAAAAAAATGTTTATACCTTTTTTATTTACATGATTTAAGGCATGGCACATTTTACAGGACCCTTATTTTTTATATTAAATAGCCCTACCTAAAAATAATATTTTTATGTTTTTAACCTAGTAGTTTTGCTAGCAGAACCACATTAATACCTATTTTCTAGTCACAAAGCATTTTTTAAATAAAATAAATTGATAAATATTATCATACACCAATTATTAATAGTGGTGCTAATATACAGGGTAGGACATAAGGTATATATTACCCAAATTAAACAGTGTATGTTATATTACCACTAGGGATGCGACATCGAAGCCAAACATCGATGGCAACAAAACATTAAACAAATAACATCGATGTTTCTTAAACATTGATGGCATAGACGTAATTATAACTTTTTAAAAATGTTTATGGCGGTGGTGGCTTAACTGCCCCAAAATGGTAAAAATTTGGTATCCAAAATTTTTTAAAGAACAAAAAAAGATCCTTCCTTTTTTTCCCTACCACTACATCTTGATATAACCATTTTTCTTACTACTACTACATGTTTTTCCTATCAAGCTATTAAAAGTCATAATAAATTACTAAAATTATACATTTCTAACTCTTTCCAAATAACCCGATGTTAGAAGAAAACATCGATGTTTTGATACTCCACCATCAAGGGCTAAACATCGACCATCGATCAACCTAACATGGATGTTTTCATAACATCGATGAACATCGCGCATCCCTAATTATCACTAAAATGATCTTTAAACGAGTTTTAAGAAAATATTACGTCAAATATGTTTAACTTAATCATTTTATTAGTTTCGCAAATCATATATTTGGGTAATTCTTAACGTCCGCCTTTGGTAGCAGATAAAAATATTGAATTTATACTCTAGAGTCTAGCGTTATAAAGTATGCATAAGGAGCTTAACAATTATGTGTTAGAAAAACCATTTTTTTAAATTAATTTTTTCCAAAATGATGCTAAGTAGCTAGCTTAAAATATTTTTATTTGTTAATTTCACTCTAAAATATAATATCTAAGCATCAATTTAATTCCTTAAAATTTTATTTGTTTAAATTTTAAAAAAATATTTTTATTTTTGTATAATTAAATAAATATATAAACCGTTAAAAATGCTCACATTAAAAAAGTATTAAACAAGTATAAAATACTTCTAAAATAAGCACAATCGATTAAAGAAACAAGCAATGAAACATTTAACTAAAAGAACTTATGTCGTACAATCGAGATTAACGTCTGAAACAAACTTAAGTATACCTTTTTATTTTTTGCTTATTTTAAAAAGAAAAAAAACACAATTTTGGGCATGATATATTTTTTTATGTTTATTTTTAAGCCGTTAAAGTTTTAATATTTTAAAATCGTATTATTTTCTTAATTTTTATTACTAATAATAAAGGACCAAGATGCCTTTAAAACTAAGCCAGAAATAAACCTGATCCTTAAACATTTAGTAAAATCTTTTTCATTTTTAAACATTTATATTTTTTGAGTCTTACTACTTGTTTAAACATTTTGTTTTAATTAAATAAATTTTTAAACAAGAATATTACAATAAAAGTCACAAATAAAACTGTAATATAGGGTTGTGTAGAATAAATGCAAGTCGTATTCTATTAAGTAGTAAACTTTTTATTTAAATATCGTGGGTATACTGCCAAAAGTGACCAGGTCAAAAATATGTCGATTAAGGTTGTAGTCGCTAACTTATTATATTATTTTAATAAAAATTAAAAATTAATATTTATACGGTGTGTCCCAGGATAGGTGTTACAAGAGGACAAATGCACCATGCAACATTTTAAAAATTTTAAACGACCTTTTGGGGAAAACTGGTCGCACGATCCTTAACTAATAAATACAAAGTTTTACTTCAATTGGTAATATACAGAGCGATTTATAATTAAAAATATGAATAGTGACCAAGAGTAAAGTACTTTATTTTTAAAAATTTGGACAAAATTATGTAATAAGTATAAGTATAATTAAATGTTGTAGAGAATTACATTTTATGGTATAATTTAAAGTTAAATTGTTAAAGTTAAACGAAATACTATACATTTAAAATATTTTTTTTTTAATTTTATTTTCTTAATGTACATATTATGATTAAAAACACACAGAAAATTTTATATTGTTACGGTGAATATTTTTGTTACACGCAAATTTAAAAAGGTATTTAAAGGGCTTATAGGTGCTTTTCAAACTTTAAACGCATTTTTTCTCAAAATGGTGTTTTCAAAGTCGGTTACCAACCTTATTCGGAAACGGTCAAACCGATTAGTCTCAAATTTTAACACGAGCTTCCTAAATATAGTTTTAGTAATTAATTAAAAAACATTTTCATAACGATAAATATTTTTGTTTTTATAAACACTTCAGGGAAGAAATTTTGGTCGAAAATGTTTTTTTTTAAGAATTCGTCGTTTTGTCAAAAAACGTTATTTTGCTTAATTACTAAAATAAACATTACTTTAACAAAATATTGTTATTTTTTTTTTTAATTTTAGAGGATCCAGTTTATAGTAGGGATGTGCGAATATCGATCGAATCGGATCGAATCGAATATTAATATTCGATTCGAAATTCAAATCGAATAATTCGAATTTTCGAATTATTCGAAATTCAACGAATAATTCGAAAATTTCGAATAATTCAAAAATTTCGAATAATTCGAAAAATGTTTGAATAATTCGAACTATTCATTAATTATCAAAATATGAATGGATTCTTTATTTTATCCAATTGAGATTATATAACATCGGGCTTCAAAATATTCTACTGACCTATAATATTCTTTTTAATTAAAAATTAATTATCTGAAGAAGACAATTATTCGGTAACTTTCGAATAATACGAATGTACGAATTATTCGATTCGAGTTTCGAATCGAATATGGATATTCGATTCGATACGAATTATTCCTAAGTTCGAATTATTTGCACACCCCTAGTTCATGGATATAGTGGTCACCGCAAACGTCTTTCTTGAGAGGAGCTCCCGGAGATGAGCTGTAGCTCCTTTCCAAATAATTATTTTTACTAATACAAAGTCTTAAAAGATAGTTAAAACACACTTAATATTTGTACAAATATCTAGATCAATAAATGTATAAGTTTTCCCAAGAAAAATTCTGAAAAATTCGCTTTTTTTCGGCCTTCTAACTGTATATATCTCCTAAGGCATCAAATTTTAAAAAATATACTTTATAATTTTCTTTAAAATTTTATTGTTTGTTGTCCAATATTTAAGGTGTAATGCAATATTGTAAAAATTTACAATTGCATTTTTTTACTTTCATTCTTGAACTTCATATTTGGACATAAAATTTAATTCTGTACAACATTTACTTATACAATTTTGTTCAATTAAAAAAAAATAGTAGCTAGTTCCTGGGCATTTTTATATTGTTAGTTATTATATATTTATTATTATATATATTCTATTTTTGTTATTATAATTTTAATACCAATTAAAGTAAAATTTTGTATGTACTAGTTTTGGGCCATGCGACCAGTTTTCCCAAACTCTCGCTTTAAAATTAAAAATTTCTTCGTTCTTTTGTAAAACCTATCCTAAAATACACTGTGTAATATTACATAAATTATTATATATATATATATATATATATATATATATATATATATATATATATATATATATTTTATATAATATCTTTTCTTGGGCTATAAAACGTATATTTTTTTTTTTTTGTAGATATCTTGGGGTATGTAGTCCTTTTAATAAAACTATATATAAAATTTTTGCATAAATGCAATTTCTATTGACGTTTCGGCTGGCATCCCAAGCCTTTATCAAAATAAAATGGTCAAAACACTGCAAATAAATATTCTAAAATCAGGTGGTACAATACAACAAGAAAAATCGCTTACCTTAAAACATACTACAACACAATTATTACATGTCAATTTACATCAAAACAAATCGCACAGTAAAATGTAAAAACGAACAACAAACACCATCCTTTTATCGATGGTGTTTGTAGTTGCAACCGTTTTTAGTCCCTGGGTCAGTAATGAAATAAAACTTATGATAAGAACACTTTTAAACCCTTTTTAGGGGCGTTTCTTTTGACGAGTCTACCACGAATATTCATACCGCCATATATGGAAGCGGCGCTTTAACTCAGCCTGTCAATGTCAAATGTTTCGGATATTGGACTGGCCCAACGCGTTACTCTTTTTTCTCGGACAAGATGACCACAATAATATTTTGACATGCAATTCTTAAACATCTTGCCAAAAAAGGTAACGTTACAGTAATGAAACCATAATGCTTAAACACATGATTAGGGTATCGGACTAAATAAGATTCTTAAGCTTTGTGAAGAAAATAAATGTATTTATTTTTATGTATTTTAAAATATACCTTTAATTACCGTATGTTTTTATTATTGTGTGATAATATTAATATGTGACCCCAAAAGTTTATATTAATAAAAAGATTAATGAAAATCACTGAAGTCGTGTTTTTCTAGTATCTATTCACACTGTCTTTTTACCAATATACTTAGTTTTTTACATATTCTGATCTAGTATTAAATTTAAATATTAAATTCATGTTGTCTAAGAATGTATTTTAATGGTATGATTTTCCAACATAGGATTATCAATAGGTGGTCAGTAAGAAGACCGGAAATGCCTTCCTTAAACTTTTCCTTAAGTACAGTGCGTCCAATCTAACTTGTCCACATTTTAAATGGTTATAACATTTTTATTTTCTCACTTAAAGAAATGATCCAAAAACCAACTTGTACAGTAAATAATCAAGTTTTTTTGTTATGAAGAATATACAAAACAATTTTATTAACAGAATATATTGACATAACTTACTTTTTTAAAGAGATACCCTGTATATTATACCCCCAATAAAAATTCTGTTAAAGAGCTTTACACATACCACGGGTTTCGTGACTGTAACCCTTGCGATTTTTGGCACAATGTTTAAAAACTGCATGTAAAATATTGTGGTAAACTTCTCCGACAAAAAGTGACGCTTTCGGCCAGTCCGACATCCGAAACATTTGACAGTGACAGGCTGGGTTAAAGCACCGCTTCCATATATGGCGGTACGAATATTCGTGGTAGACTCGTTAAAAGGAACCGTCCTAAAAAGGTTTTAAAAGCGTTCTAATCATAAAGTCCATTTTATAACTGGCCCAGGGACTATTATAAAATCCTCATACTATACATTAAAAAACTCACCCTATAAGCAAAAACTAATACCCTATTTCAGCTAAATAATAAAAGAAATTTATACGATGCGGCATTTATTGATTTTACTGTTTACATTCAAACACAACCTTAAAATATTTTAAAGATGAATTTAAAAATATTATTGTCAGTTATTTAATTTTTAAAACTTTAAAAATTTTCAATGGTACTAGTTTAAAAATTTAATTTAAAAGCGTTTGTTGGGTAAAGACAAAACAAATATGTTTTTTAAATTTTATTAAAGATCTTGATTTGTATTATTTTAGTTATTGCGCCAAATTAAAAATAAAAAGCTTTCATTCAAAAACTTGTAACTGTAAATAGATGTTATTAAAATAATTGTTTTACGAATAGTTACATATAAGTTAAGTATGTGTGCAATCTTTAAATCTGTATTCAATATGGTTAATTCAATTAAATTTAAGTTAAAAATGTCAATTTATGGCCAATACACTAGTTTTTCTAGGCCAACAAATCGGAAAAAAGTTAAATGTGGGGAGAACTGAAATTTAAAACCTATTTAAGAATTATTCTTATTACTTATTTTATGCAAGATACATCTTCTCAATTTATATTGCCATATAAAATTTGTAAAGTTTTTAAATAAAAAAACCAATAAAAAAATAATGGTCTTCTAATAGTTTATTACTTTATGACATTTAAAACACTCTAATATTTTACTTATTGTGTTTTTAAGCTTAGGCAAAATTACGTTTTTAGTTTATGTTTATGACTTAAACATTTTCCTGTATTTTACAATTAATTTAATGTGATTTTAATTTACCAAATTTACTCTAACGATGAGTATTTAGTAAAACTGCCAGAGCAGCATAACTCAAGTTAAGTGGATTGAAACCAAAAATACCCCTTAGCTTTATTGATTTTAGCATTATCTTTGATTCCAAACTTTTTCTTAATTTATTAATTTATACACTTTTTTTCATTGTTAAATGGATATAAACCCTATGTAAATAAGTATGTATTGTTGTTACATAAGTGCTAATACAAATTTTTAAACCTAATTTTTAAAAGAAAAGTTTCAGCAATCTTTATGGTCTAAAAATATGTAATTACCTAAGTAATTTGTTTCTCTTTTAAACCGAAAAAGACAGAAAAAAGACATGCAAGCTGTATTTTAATTTATTTAATCTAAAAAGCACAAAAATTTTACACACGTTCACAAGGTCAGTGCCAACTGTTTTTTTTTAGAAATATTCCTTTGGGTGGACCTATTATATGTAATTAAGTAAGTTATAAATTATCGTCCTATTGCTATAAATTGCATTGCTAAATTAAATTAAAATTAGGTTAAGAATATTAAAAATTAAAAACAAAACACCATTTTTAACTCTGTATCATGAGAACAGAGTATTTGCGAATTTATATTTGTATAAACTTTTTTCATATTTTCAGTAATAGAATCTGCCCCATTTTTTAAATTAATTCTGTAACACCCTGTATACTCAAGAATAAATCTTTAATAAACAAACAAAAATTATATTGTATTCTATTTAGTAGTAAACTTAAAAGTAGACACATTTTTAAGCGAGAAAAAAACTTCCTAATGGTATGTTAAAAGAATATTTAAAAAAGCTAGTTAATTATAGTCCTTATAAAGTATTCGTAGAAGAAAATGTGTTTTAAAGATTTATTTTCCACAAAACAAAGTCTGCAAATACTAAAAATAAGTTTGCAAAAAATTAATACAAGAAAAAAAACAGATATCCTTACCAAAAGAGATATTTACACAAAATATTATTTGGCTTTTCTCCAGAATAAAGATATTTATGAAACATTTTTAAAAAATTTAACTTTTAATATATTATAAAAAGCTATTCTGCTCTTGCATTATATAATAAAAGCTAGGATTTTACTTTTAAAAAATAAATTAACGAAATATTTTATATAAAATCATTATTTTTGTTTTGGTTATATAAGAATTTTTACTAACTATGCAGAGAAGGTTGCAACCCCTAAATATAGGGGTCAAGGGCTTCCGGTCGAAATTATTTTAGTATAATCCAATAAAATGTGTTTAACGAGACTACTACACGTGAACTGAGCCCCTGGTCGCCTCTTAAAAATTTGGTAAACTTTTTTACCAGAAATATCTGTTAATCTGACTTGTAAATGTAAAAAAAACTTTTTATTAAAACTGACTGGTTAAAGGTCTTAGTTAGATTTTTTTAATGTTTAGTAAAGATTTTTTTCTGAAGTAAAGCCAAATATCGTTTTGTTTAAATTTTAACTTTCAGAAAACAAATTAACTATTAAACGATATACATTACATTCCGAGGTGGAAAGTGCTTTATTACTGTCTAGGAAAAGGATGACACTTTTCACCAAGGTTTTTATAATATTTTAAAATTAAAAATGTGTCAACCTAATAAAATCATTTTTAATTTATCAAATAATTACTCTTCCATACATTGATTACAGGTAGAGGTTTTACAAATAAAAGTGGCACAAAACGTATTATATTTTTAATGGCGCACCCCGTTTATTATATTACTATTAGTTTAGTTATATTAATAAGATAATAAGACCATTGAAAAAATACCACATTTAGTATATCTAACTTTATTAGTTTTGGTAATATGGTTATTTGAATTAGGTATTCAGGTAATTTTCAAAGTATCGCCACTTTGTAGTAGGTAAAGTTATTGACTTTAGATTCTGGGGTTCAGGAACTTTAAAATGATGTACTACAGGTCTTCCCTCTCATTTATTTTATTAATGGCGCCCAACTTTTAGATTGGTATTTATATCTGTCATTACTTGCCTAAAATTTGGTTTATGTTGTCTCAAATTTTTATGAAAAAAATACTAAACAATTCAAAAGTTTCAAGAGGTGGTCCTGACTTTAGACAAGCACTCTATTTTAAATTGCATGTAAATGTGTATACTCAAAAAAAAAATATTATAAAAAGAGATTTAATAAATAGTATTTAGGGGCGTAGCTACCGCCGTATCAATGATACGGGGCCCCTAGGCTATAGGGGCTCCCAAATGTGTCCAAGTAAAAATTAATGGAAGAAAACCGTAAAATTGTCGATTAAACTGGAAAAATATAGGGCCTTCTTTTATTGATAGAAACGAAAAAACAATGCTGGAATAAAAAAGGTAATGTTTTTGGAAAGTGGGGCCCTTTCTTTTTGTAATTTTTACTTTTTTTTGGGCCCCTCCACAGAAAAAGTAAAGACCCTAATTTTTTTGGTCTTTAAAACTTTTTTTTGGCTCCCTAACTCATTGTGATACGTGGCCCCTCAAAGGCACGCTACGCCACTGAAAGTATTGTATGTTTTTTGTTTTGTAAAAAGATGGGCATTTTTTAAAATTAATATTTAGAATTGTATTATTTCTACGACAAAATATTTTATTTTATGATAATTGTTACTAAATAGAGATGTTAATTCTATTTACATTCGGTACCATGTTAAGCTTGTTAATAGTTTTAATTATTTTGAAATAAGTAAATTCAGTATGTACCTCTTTTTTAATGCTTTTTTATTTTTAAATTTTTTTAAATTTAGTATGTATATTCTTTCTAATGTGTCTTTTCGTTCGTTGTTTTTAAAGTTTTCTTTTAAAGAAAGCTGTTAAGCAATGGCGAAATATTAAGATAATTAAGAAAAAGAAGTTTTTTTATTTATCCAAAGATTAAAAGAACAATAATTTTTCACCTTAACAATGTAGAAACAAAAAGTAAAATACACGCCCTCACTTAACAGTTTGCAACCTATAGTACAGCGCTGTTATTCTTTGTCCGATAAACTTGTTTAATGAACAAAGTTTTGATTAATGATGGTTTGCTTGTAGATTCTTGACAAGATTTAAGTACTGTCTGAGGATCGGAAAAATTAATTTTAGCTAAATACATTAAATCGTCTAAGAAAAACTTTTTTTGTTAATTAGGTTTACATACTTAAAAGCTGTTTTTAATTATAAACAAATCTTATTTATTATAAGATGTGATATAAATAAAAATAATACTCTTGAAAATCTTGTTATATTTTATGATTGTCTTCAAGTTTTGTAATTTGGTGAAATTTTTATTAAGAATTTATTTTTTTTTATTAAAAATAAAAAGCTTTTCATATGAGTACAGGGTGGCGCCTTTTCGTTTAACTTGCAGGGTATAGCAGGGTAAAAGAGATAGAACAAATCTGATAACACAAACCCTATTTAATTTTTAAAACAAATTCAGTGGTAAAAGTAAATCATGGCTAACTTGATTCGTTTTGGAGATACCGGGTGTTTTTAAAATTTTATCATTTAGGCGGGGCGTTTGTAACTCGCTAAATATTAAGAAAAATACATAGAAAAGTTTTGCGAATTTTTACGTAGAACTCAGTGGCATACCTATATGTTATTGACTTTAACTTCAAAGTTATAACACAAAGTAGTTTTTTTTTCAACGAAACACCTCGTATATTATATTACATTTGCAAAGATATTTTTAAAGAGGTTTAACAATATACCACAGTTGATATATTGATCGCTAATACTTTTGGAAATATGACCATATGAATCTAAAAAATAGTAGATATTCTACGCATTAAAATTTGGACATTCCCGAAGCTGTTGGAGAAAATCAATTAAATGTGATAAATACTTAAGGGTCTTTAAAATGTCTTTTTAATGGTTATTAAATGTGCAGGGTGTTCTAATAAAAACCTTACTTTGTGTTATAACTTTAAACTAGAAGTTAATGAAAAAAATTATATGTACGCAACTTAATTCTAAGTAAAAACCGTTAACACTTATCTATTCACATTTTTTTTCTATCTCTAATATTAAGCGAGTTAATGAAGTTTCCATATTGAAAACCTGTTTTTAATAAAAAACATTTTTTTTATGATAAGTACCTAGCCAAATTGACAAAATTCGAAAACACTCTGTATCCCCAAAACGAATTAAGTTAACCATAATTTACTTTTACCATTGAATTTGTTTTAAAATTTAAATCAAGATTGGGTAATCAGATTCGTTTTCTCTTTTAGTTTTCGCTATACCCTGCAAGGTCAACGAAAATGCGCCATGTACAACCTACATAGACACACAGTATATTTATTAAAAAATTGGGACAAAAAATAGTACAGAACTTATGGCATTGATACTTAAGTCTCATTTAATATAAGTTTTGGTCCTAGGTTTCTATTAACCTTCAAAGGTTTTAAAATATTTGCAAAAACCGATTAGAAAACGCACTAAAAACCAATATAGTTAAGTATCAGCCATATCGAGATACCAAACACAAGGTGTACTAAAAGTATAAAAAATGGTTTAATATCACAAAAATTAAGTGGATGGTATTTATTTGGGTATACGCCAAAAATTGAATTAAAAGTACTAAAAACCAAAAAATTAAAACAAGTAAAAAGATGATTAAAAATCGATGTTTCGGTGGCAAATCTGCCACCGTTGTCAAGACAAATTGAATAAAAATTAAGTATTATTAAGGTTTTATAGTTTAAATATATATCTTTTGTTTAGGATATTCTGAAATCTTTGACATTAAATGAGGTACAAAAAGCTTCTGTATGCGCCCAGCAGTGATACTGTAATATGGTAGCAGTATATTTTGTCTTATCTGACACATGATATTAAGTAAATTTGCTTTATATACTCAAAAGAGGTTCATATTAATTTTATTTTACAAAAATACCTAACAAAGTAAACAAAAAATAGCTAATTTTATCAGTTAACTTTTTTCTTTACCTCTTAGTTAAATTAAAGGGGTCAGATATAACTTTTTTTTACAGAATTTAAAAATTAATCACACTGCATAAAATAAATAAAAATTAGGTAGAAACCTATTTTAATTAAAAAACACATAATTGTAAGGCGTAATTTATATAAATAATTTTTTACCGGGTATTTATCACAGGTGTTTTTCCCCAATAACTTTTTTATCTTTTACGATAGAAAAGTAAAATTGGGTATATCGTTTTTAAATGTATTTGTTAATTGATTGATCTATTTACTTGTTTACTTTTAGGTACCTACCATTTTTTTAAATAACCGAAAATAAATGCTACCCTCAAACTTTAAATGGTATTACCGTTATCCAGGGTGTCCCACCGAAAACTGCTGCGATCGATTTTTCAAAAGTACGCTTTGGAAAATTTTAAAATTTTGGAAACATTATAAAGTTAGTGGGAGAAATACAACTAAATATTTTAACAGCTCTTCCACTTCTGGTTATACCGGAAGTTAATGTTGACTACCCTATTTTAAATAAAACACCTTATATAATAATTATTGGTTGGGGTTGGGTTCTTATTAAAGAAAGAACTTAAGTAGTGGACTGTATCGATATTTTTACAATTAATAAATACAGAGTGGTCAAAAATAGTCGTTAAAAACCATCACAAGTAAATTTTTTAAATGGAAACTCCTATCTTTTATTACCTTATTCTATTAGGCATTAAAAATAAGTTAAGTTTGTAAAGAATATCTATTTCAGAAATTTATAGTTTTCGAAATATTAACGATTTAATATTTATCTATTCCAACAATGCATTTAAGTACGGGTAGGTACGGGTGGTTGGCTGTGACGCTACATTTTGTCGTCAAGGCCAACTAGAAGCAAAACTAAGCCGTATTTAAAAGCATTGTTAGAATAGATAAATATTAAATTGTTAATATTTCGAAAACTATAAATTGTTGAAATAGACATCCTTATACAAACTTATCCTTATTTTTAATGCTTAATAGCATAAGGTGAAAAAAGATAGGGGTTTCCATTTAAAAAATAGACTTTAGGGTTTTTGTCGTAATAATTTTTAATTACTATTTTTGACTACTCTGTATCTAATAATTGTAAAAATATTATTACAGTCTGCTAAAGTAGTTCTTTCACTATGAGAAATTCAACCCCAACTTATATGAAAGGCTTTTGTTAAGAAGAAATTGATGGTTATGTAATGGGTTGCAAACGTCATTTTTGACATACAATTTAAAATAAATCAAAAACGATTGGACTTAGGTATAGAACATTGTACATAAATTATGTTTAGAATTTTACGCAGAATCTAAAAAATAATTAATATATAGGGTGTTCCGTTTAAAATAAGAAAGTTGACCAAAACTTCCGGTATAACCGGAAGTGGTAGAGCTGTAAAAATATTTTAGTTGTATGTCCCCCAGTGACTTTATATTGTAACCAAATTTTCAAAATGTTCCAAAGCTTACTTTTTGACACTTCTGCTATTATTATTATATTATTATTCAGAGTGCTTTGATTAAGCTTAAACAATTTTATTTTTAAGTAAGTCAAAGGTATGGGTAAATAAAATTATTTGTCTTTTGTTTTACCACTTCTTAGGGTGACATCAAAATTTGCAAAATTCTATTTATGGTCATAACTTCTTTTATTTCAAATAGGATAGGAGTGACTCGTAAGCATATTCGAAAAGAGCGTTTTATTCCGAATAATTTGGTACGACAAAGGGGGTTTGTCGGGAACGGTTTTAATAACACGTAACACACGTAATTAAATAATTTTAAACCAGCCAATAAACTAAATACAAATGTCGATTTATGACAACCTTATGAATTTATTATGTGTTTTGTAGAAAAATTCTTAGTCGAAATAAGGTCTTTAGGGAACCAAATTATTAGGAATAAAATGCTTTTTAAAGATATGCTAACGGGCCACCCTCTTTCCATTAGAAAAAAGTTATGACCATAAATAGAATTTTGCAAATTTTGAGGAACCGTTAAAGGACAGTTCCATGACTGCTTGATTTAAAACCTTTTAACTTAATCATGGCACATTTGAATAAAATTTTAAAAATTAAATTTTGACGGCAAAATCGTCAAAAAATGACATGTAAGGTGTAGGTGTGTATGTTCGGTTAAAACGAAAGTACCAGAAAATAATCTACAAATATGTCAAACAATTATATAATAAATTTATATAGTATAGGGGAAATGTCTTATAAAACACTTGGTATTGTTATGAAATTAAATAGTATTAGATATTTTTTTGTGTTTCTTATTAAAAACTTATCTTTTTTATTTTGTATATAGAAAAACATAATTGTTATATAAAAAATGGTATTACCCCAACATCAAAGTTATTATTGTGCCGTCATAGACGAGTGCCAAAGCCTTTTAAACAGGTAAAAAATTAAAACAAAAATTATAATAAAATAAAATTTATTTAAAAAGTAGAAAATATATCAAAATTAAAGAAAAATAAACTACGGCTCATTTAGGGTCGAAAAAGAGGTTAAGTGTAAAATACAGTTTTTTTCAGATTTTCGGCCAAACTACAAGTCCTATGAAAAAAGTGATATGAAATAGTTTTAGGCAATAAAAAGATCCATAACTTCTGCACTAACGCTTTCTTTACATAACTTTAAACTGTTTTTTTTTTAACAAAAATAAATTATGTTTACATTTGCATGCCCCAAATACACTGTATTTTATTTAGGTGAAAATACGAGTATTTATTTTTTCACAAAAATATCCTCATTTTTATTCGAAAATTTACGTGTCAAAATATTGGCATTTCCAAAAATTTGGCGGTCTTTTTGTTCGTTAAAATCTTTACTTTCTAATGGTGTAAAAATATACAATGCAATGGCAAATGTATGGCTGTATAGCTAATTTTATTTGTTGAAATAGTTTACCGTGGTAATGTATAGTTTTTACACCATCAGAAAGTAAAGATTTCAAGAAACAAAAAGCTCTTTAACTTTCTTTATAATGCCAATATTTTTACCTGTAAATTTTTCTATTAAAAATAAGGGTACTTTTTCAGTATTAACGTCAAAACAATTTGTACAAATAAATATTTTAATTTTAAAAGATGACAGTGTATTTGAGACAACTCAAAATTGTTTTTTTAAGTTTCGTAAAAAAAATATTTTTATAAAAATAGAAAACCAAATGGATTATGGACCCTGGTCTAGTCAATAATTTTTTGTAGTCTACTTTCCTTCTTTTATTCTGTGTTAAGTAATACATTACGTTTGTCATGCTTTTAATCAATTTGACAAACGCTTTTTTATCATTACCTTATTTTTTTCTTTGTCAGTTTCCAGACTTTTATTCCCCAGAAAGCATTTTGTTTTCATTCTGGTAAATGCTTTCTCTTTACCTTTATATAAAATATTATTTGCTTTGTAAATAACAGCCCTTTAAATATGTAGGGTAGAATTGCTAAATTTAAGAATACCTTGGAGACCCCAGGGAAAAAGTTTACCTTGCCGTGTTTGTAAAAATTAAGAGCAATTAAAAAAAACATCTCAGGTATATTTGTATGTACTGGGTGTCCGGATTTTGTTGCGATTCCATAAAATATCGGTTAGTTTAAAAGATCGAGACTTGCGGTTTTTGCAAAGTTATTGAAACGAAAGATGACAATAGAAGATTTTTATGGTCCCTTTTTGTTTTTGATATACGGGATAAAAGTACAAGACAAGCAAACAAAAGTAAAAACAAAATCGGCAGATATTTTAACGTAGAGTCTCACTTATGTACTTTTTTATTAAATAATATTTTTGGAGACCCAATATTTAATAAATAATAATAAATTATTTTATTATGGAGCATCCTGTGTCTTTTAAGATTATTAAACTATATCTTCCTTTTAAATTCGGCGTTCTTTAAAAACATTTTTTGCTTAATACCCATTTTATATTTTTGAAATCTAAATCGATTTAAAATTAAATTTTGCATGATAGGCCATGATACAAATCTTATAAGCAAAGAAAAAAGTTACCCCCTGATCATATATTGTTTACATTTTACAGCAGCATGTGAGTTTTAACCATTTCATTGCTCTCAAAACCCCTATTAACCCACGCTTTCTCGAGTTTTTACTTTTATTTATTTATTAAATGCTGAATATATTGGATCACCGTACCCTTTTTTTATACTTTTAAGAAAGTTCGAAATCAGTATATATCTATAAATTTTAGAAAAATGTTTGATATAAAGCAAAATTGAAGATAACCATGTTAAAATTGATACCTTTTAAATTTAAATATCCATAACAATTTTGGTAACAACCGTGTAAAATACATTTAGTCCAATGTTTGGCAACGAAGATTTTTTTATACCGGTACGTAAAAGATAAATTTCATGAAAGGTTCCCTAATGTACTCACGACCAAATGGGTGGTCTGCAAGCTAGTAAAAGAATGAAGTACCCATTTAAAGGTGATTTTTAAAAGTATACAAAATCAAAGGTATACCTACAAAACTTTTCCGTAAAATGCAAATTTAAATTGAAAAAATGGTTACTATCTAAACCAAATATTCTGAAGGAAATTATAATTTCAAACAATTTTCTTAAGTAGCATTTTGGTAAAAACTTTGAAATAAGGGTACATATTCTTGTATGAAAAATACATTTTTAGCTTTTGGAATACCCTGTATACAATTTTTTGTTCCATTGACAATCCTATTTTTATGGAACACTACTTTTTATAAGGAATGACTTTTCCTCGAAAAATAAAATGTTTGGTCCGTTTGTCCTTTTGTCTACCCCATCGCCGGACATTCTGTAAAAGAACAACACGAAAATATAAATATACCTTTAAAATTATACGAAAAAGAAATTTTAAACAAGGACATAAAACACGTTGACCATGGCAAAGCACAGCTTTTAATCCAATAATTTGCTTTGAAATTAATTAAATTTGTTTTCAAGCAATTAATAATTTATAAACGTCAAAATTACTTTATTCGCATACAAAGGAAACACCACACCACACCAAACTTCCATTAGTTAAAATCCTGTCTTCAAGTCACACCGACCATCGAACAACTAAACAAAGAATTCCCAAAAGCTTTTATAAAGTATTAGTATTTGCAAGTTTACAAATATTAGGAATACCAAGTGTTAAAATTTATAAATAATTAAATAAATTCATTATACAAATTAAAATACCTATACCGTGATATACTATTTTCAAATAACGTGTAGCTAACGATATTTATGATTTTACTTAAAATTAGACAACACAAAATATTTCTTCCTCAGGATGTCAATCTCTTACCTACTCACAATTTTTAGCTGTGTTTGCCTTCGCTTTGATACTTTTTATTATTTCTACATAAAAAAAACATTTTTAAAATTCTTCACACATTATTATAAATATGTTAAAAACCTTAAAATATCCCCAGCAACAAAAAATCATATATTAAAAAAAACATGTGATTTAAAGCTTTTCATTTAATTTTTTTAAAAATTATTTTGCTTTGACCTTAAATCAAAATAAGGAGAAAAATTTTAAATGCGTTTCTTTGTTTATTTTTTAAATCCATACTGTAACAAACTTGTAATAAATAAAAAGTGTGCCACATTACTACGAGCAGCCCTATTTTTTCATTGTTGTGTCATAAAGTTTTACAATAAAAATTTAATAAAAGTTATTTAAAAAACAAAATTTATTAAAATTCATAACGTAAGGGGCTATGATAGTAAAATTATTATATATTTATTATTCTTTAGGGTGTGATAAGCCAATATTTAAGTGTTTACCTTTAAGTATAACATAAAATATCCAATATGCAGGGTATCTAGTAACGTCTTAGTTTTTAAACTACAGGGTGTTAAGAATTTTAAAAACATTTTTTTATAGCATGTTTTATACTTAATCGAATATTTTTAAAAAATTTTGGGGGACCCTATGCATCAGAACAGGTTTTTGGAATACAAGAAAAAAATTTACCAGTGTCATCAGAGGGGTAGAAGGTAAGTGCCTTATTAAAAGTTTTTAATTATAAAATTTTAAAGTTATATAGAGAGAACAGTTATAATATACTGTTCTCTTCTGTAAAGATAAATTTAGAATGCTATACATTTTTTTGTACAAAATTAATACTTACTTATAAAATATATATATTTATAGAATTTAAAGCTGTACTTTTGTACCACACTTTTGTTAACTTCACATCTATGTATACATACGTATACATGTACAGGGTGGGCAATTAAGCGAGTAACGCGGCTGTATCTCGGGAACTATATTTATCGTACGGCTTACGAAAAAAAAATCATTTGTAAATACAGCCAAGAAAATTGTTGGAAATTATTTTTAAAATTCTAAGTCGACCGCTTGGGGGCGTAACGGTAGCCACAAAATAGAAAAAACGGTTTTTCTTAAAAATATATCTGATTAACTTATGTCACATATAAGTTTATTACAATTTTGGAAAAAGTAGAAAACTTTTTGTATAAAGTATTTTTCTCTATATTGCGGAATAAGAAGTGGGGAAAGGGACGAATATTGTTAAAAAAAAATTAACAACTTCCGTGTTACTTAACCGATTTTAATAAACTTAGTCTTGCTTGCAAGAAAATTTAAATTCGATTTTAACAAATAATTAATATTACCAGTGATTGTTGTTTCTGGTCTGTAGATGGCGCTTCTTGACAAAGTTGCAAATTTTTGCGATTTTCTCAAAATTTTAAAATGCAATTATATTTCTTTATTCAGATCATATAATGAAGCGTCAAAAACATAAAAAATGGTAAAAACTCCAAATCAATATCGTTATCCGTTTGGGAGATATGAATAAAAATAGATGTTAATTACTAAAAGTTGTCGCAGCACTTCTTCCAAAACTTATGACCACTAATTTAAATTACTCCCAAAAGCACTTTTTAAGATATTTCTTATAAATGTCGACAGAACCTGTTTATGACGCTAAAAAACTCACAAACATGACCTAAATTAAATACCACAAAACGGATTATACTTATAATATAGTATTATAAAAAAAGTCAAAGATCAAATTTGTTTCAAACCAAATGGAAATAAAAACATATTTATATTTTGGAAAAACACAGTGGCGTACTATTTTTTTTTAAATATTTACCCCAAACCCCTTAGGTAGGACACTGGTAATTTCTTTTTGCATGCTAAAAAATTTCTTCTGTTGCATTGCAGACGTCTACAAAAATTGTAAAAATATCTGAATTGGTATAAAGCTATTATTAAAAAAATAATAATATTTTTTGTTTAAATTTTAACTCCCTGTGGCTCAAAAGTTAAGGGGTTTAAGACATAAAAACACCTAAGGATTAACACCCTTAAGGATCAGCATCTAATTCTGTAACACCCTGTATATGCTAATATGTTAATTACATTTACATCGGTTCTGGTTAGTTAGTTAGCATGACGCCGTCTCTGGACTACAGGTCTGCAGGAAAGCTTCTAGTGGTACGTAATCGTTGCATCAAGCATGGAAAAGCCCTTTTGTGGTAACGACGCCGGTTAAGATAACGCTAACTTGTAGCTATTGGTGCATTTTGATAGCATTCAAAGTAAACAGTATTCATACAGCTTTTTCATTGGTAAAAGGCATTCTTACTGAATAAACTTAAAGTTTAAAACCGAAAAAAAAAACTTAATAATAAGTCATTTGACGCTGCTTTTTAATATTGTTTTTTATCAAAGCCTATTTAAGTTTTAAAACCCATGGAACCGAGAAATCAAGGTTGTTCGTCGAAGGAGTAAAAATTATATGCATGTCGTTTTTATATTTCGTTATGCCGGCATTTTTAGAAAAATGCTTTGTTTAAAAATCCCTTATTGCTATTCACAACTTCATATTAGGTATTTTTTTTGCAATTAAAACTGAAAAATAAATATTTAAATCATAAACTCTCTTGATAAACTGCCTTTAAAATAATAATTTTGATATTTTAGTTCTAGATAGATAGGTCAGTCTAAAAATTGTCTGTTTTATCTATTTGTTGGCCGATATTGACAAAAAAACAAATGCCATTTAATTTTAGGTCATGTTTGTGACTTTTCGTAACGGTATAAAAAGATTTTGACGACCTTTATAAGAAATATCTTAAAAGTGCTCTCAAGAGCTGTGGTCATAAGTTTGGAAGAATTCCCGCGACAGTTTTTACTAATTAACATCTTTTTTATTCATATCTCCAAAACGGATAACGATATTGATTTGGCGTTTTTATAATTTTTATGTTTTTTGACTCTTTATTATATGATCTTAAGAAAAAGAAATATTAAAGCATTTTAAATTTTTGGGAAATTTGCAAAACTTTGCAACTCTCTCAAGAAGCGCCGCCTACAGACCAGAAACAACAATAAACTGGTAATATTAATACTTTTTTAAAAGCGTCCCTACATGCTCTTACAAACAAGACTAAGTTTATTTAAATCCATCCATATTCGTCCTTTTCCCCACTCCTTATTCCGCAATATAGAGAAAAATACTTTAAACACAAAAGTTTTCTAATTTTTTCGAAATTGTAATAAACTTATACATAACACAAGTTAGTAGAAAATATTAAAAAAACCCTTTTTTCTTTTTTGTGACCACCGTTACGCCCCAGCGATCGACTTAGAATTTTAAAAATAATTCCCAACACTTTCTTTTGGCCATATCATAAAGTAACATACCTACGGATAAGGGAAACCATGGCATGCTAAAATTTTCGTACCGCTTTTGCAGCAGACTCAGCTCTGCCTGGCGGCAGGCTTGTCATTTTTCCAGTTTACACTTTAAATGCGTCGGTGGAACCCTCGCCTCGTGTAACATCAGCGGTGAGGAGACACGTAAGCTTACTGAAATGACTATCTGGCGGTATTTCAACAAGAAACGAATAAAATTATATTGGGAGTTTTCGCATGACCTGTCCTTAAATCGGCTATTCCATGATAACTCTTATAATTTCCTTACTCTATGGCCATATTTACCAAAGAAGCCGTACGACACATAGTTCCCGAGATACAGCCGCGGTACTCAGCTTAATTGCCCACCCTGTACATATGTATTATGTATGTAGTGTTTTTAAAATTTTAAACACCCTGTAGTTTAAAAACTAAGACGTTTAGGACATACATATGTTCATGGATTTTTTTTTCTTTATTTTTACTTTAGAGTCACTCCTTTAAGTTTGTCGGTAGAATTACTGGATACTCTGTGTAGTGGATATTTTATGTTTTACCATAAGGTAAACACTTAAATATTGACTCATCACACCCTAAAACATACTGTAAATATAAAAAGTTTACGATCATTGACTCTCATAGTATAAATTTTGTTAATTTGTTTTTTTATAACTTTTATTAAAGTTTTATTGTAAAAACTTATTACACAACAATGTGTTGCTAGTAATTATGTGGCACCCTGTTTATTTATAACAAGTTTGTTACAGTATGAAATAAACAGAGCTTGGGCGCTTTGTGTCATATTTATCGGTCGAATGACGCTTTTTACAATATTACTAGTATGTCTCGTTCATTATTGTTTCAGGATTATTTTTAATTAAACTGCTGGACATTCAAATGTAATAATTTAAATATTAGGAAAAACTTTAAACCTACTTTTCCCAAAGACTACAAAGATATTTTTAAAACTTTTAAAATTTTTTAACAATAAGATATGATATTTTTACTAAAAAAGTGATATTTCAGCGTTATCACCCTGTATAAGGCCGAGTTTTAGTGCTATAAACTCTCACTGTTTGACGTTTTAAGCTAGGAGCCAATACCTTTTATTATTTTTTAAATCTTTATACAAAAAAGCAGATATATTTGTAAAAGTAAATTTTTCAAACTTTCTATATTTTTCCATAATTTTTGTTTTCGCCTATGCACTGTGGTTTCTGCGACCCAATTTTGTGGCCAAAATCCATTTTTTCAAATTGATAAAAAATAATTTTGGTTATTTACCTGGAAAGCAGATACATCATTGATTAGATAAATAGTGTGTTTATTCTTTATTTCTTCTTTTTTCTTGAGATACAGAAAGCTGAATGATAGGTACCTACTTACATATTAATCAGTAGCCGTAAATAAATCGTTAAGTGACGCCAAAAGTTGTTAGTGTGGTGCTAATCTGTTTAATCATATTTTAAAAGAAAACATATTTTTTTATTAACTATTAAGTATGTTTTTTTTAAAAATATGTATATGATGGAATTACCTAATTCTGCCCGATTAAAATAAAATTAGTTTGCTTATTGGCTTATTTACTAATAATTTTTAAAAATATATAATTTCTGAAAGCTTGAGAAAAAAAGGTTGCATTTGGCGGTTATATATGTCACACTATTTTGTTAAGTGTTTATTTGTAATTATTATTTTACATTCTTTACTTGTGATTATTTGCTACCCTGGATAAAATTTATATTTTTTACAGATATGCACTATTTTAATAAAGAATACCTTTTAGAATTGTGGTTGTAGAAAGGCGATAAAAACAAAAGTTTAAAAAATATTTAATTATCTAAATCAAAAGATCAGAAATAAACATTAACTCATCTAATGAACCAGATATCTGACAAAAATTTATACCTTCTGCCCCAATTTTGTAGAAAGATGGTGCCAAGCAGCACAAAACAATGGGTATGTTTAAAATAAAAATTCTGCTTGGTTGGAAAAATAGATTGTTATTGTATTTGATTTATCTACACCGTCAACATCTCCTTGTGAACCCAGGTTATCATTTTAGGAAAAATCGAAAAGAACTAAGGGAAGCAACGCAATTGTCTAATAAGACACATCATTAATAATAAAAGCTGAGGCTATAGCGGCCTGCCGACATGGGACACACGATTTAGCATCACTTTTAAAAGAAGTGGATGAGAGTCTTTGCCAGCTAGCAAAAGTAATAAAAATGCCGAGCTTCCTGGAAAAAGAAACTTAAAATACCCTGTCGAGGAAGCGTTGGAGCTTATTTTAGATTTAGAATCAAATTTAAACAAGCAGCAATACAATAATATTCGATATGGTGCTATTTCATACAACTGTAATGTACAGGGTGCCCGGTAATTAATAATTTACCGAAAAATCATAGATTTCTTATGCAAAATTATAAGGATTTAACCAAAAACCTATATTCAAAAGGTAATAACAAAAATATAGGGCATCAAAGAGAAAAAATATATTTTAATTTATTTCGATGAGTGTTTATACGTTTTAAATATTGTAATAAAACACGATATCTAAGAGTTTTTTGACATTAGCTTTTAAGATCAAGTATTAGGTAACTTTCTTGTGGAAGCAGGGGGCGAAACCTGCACTACTTGGAATTTCTCTAGAAAGTAGCAAGCTTTTTGTGCTACCCTGTATGTACCATCTGAGTATACCAATTTAGTATCCTATACTTTGTGCACAAACAAGGTGTGTGTTGTAAGAATCCTATAAGTAAGAGTTTTCGAAATATTTTCCTTAAAATTGTTTAGTACAACCAAAACTACAACTGCCACATCATATACGAATGGTTTAATGTCGGACTTTTTGGCAAATATCTCGAAAACGGTTGCTCAGAGCCATTATTATAAAGTATACTTTTTTGTGTAAAAAGCATAAAGAGTTTATATTATGTTTACTTAGAAAGTACATACAGAGTGGCACAAAAAAGTTGTTTATTTTTATAGAAATTTAAAGTAGTGTAGTAGCCCTCTAGCTTATACAAAAAAATAATAGTATCAAATTTAAATAGTTCATGTCAAAAAGCCCTTAAATAAAAGTTTATTTAAAATATTTAAAAAGTATCAAAAATTATCCAAATAAATTGGTTTTCTTGTTCTCTTTGACACCTTGAATATTGTGTAAAGGTGAAAGTTGAGTTTTTTATATTATTTATTATTAGTGGTTTGGGAAAAAACAATTTTTACTTGTAAGTTTTTTAAATGAACGCGTTTATTAATTTTGACAAAAAAATAGGCTCCCAGAAAATATAGTGCTATGTCATAAACTAAGGAATTAACTTTTATAAATTCTTAAAGCATTTTTGTAATTTAAGGATCAAAATACCAAAACAGTTTTTATTTTTTTATTTACGTTGCTTAGTTTGCTTAATAATGTTCTTTAAATTCTATGGTTGTTCAATCCTTATACAGTGCATTTCCTTAATGCCCTCACTTTCTTTTATTTTTAAACGAAACAATTTAAAAAATTAAAACTTTGAGATATAAAATAAATGTAAAAATAACATATTTTAGAGTGGCGTTGACAGATAAAAATTTTTACTTGTAAAGGTAAGATTATTAAAGCCTAATGTTAGCCCAGTTTAAATTCTCCATATCGAATTTATCGAGTTAATACTAGAACTACGCTTTATGTGCAGCAAATAATTAACTTTCGTAGTTAGTTACTTATTAAGACGTATCAGCTTTACATCTATTTATTTAATATGAATCTAAATTATTACTTACTTGGCTTTTATAAAATACATTAAAATATAAATAAGGTTATGTAAATAAATGACTTTTTTATTTTATTTGTTTTCTGGAAATATAAATTTAAACAAAATAAATTTATATTTCGACATATATAGACATTTAATAAATATTTTAAGAAACCTTAGAGCTTTTTGCTTTTGTAAGACTATAATAAAAATTAATATTACTTTAAAACAAATATATAATTATTTATTAATTATAAAATAAGGATTTTTATTAGGTTATTATAAAAATATTAGGCAAATAAAAGTTTAAAAACTTACTTAGAAAATATCGCAACCCCCAAACATAAGCTTAAAGGCTTTCAGATTAAATTATTTTATTATAATCTAATCATAAAATAGGTTTTTAAGACAGCGTGAACTGATCCCTTGAATGCATCTCAAAAATTTAAAAAACTTTTCTATTAAAAAATGTGGAAAACTTTTTAATAAAAATGACTGATGATCTGAATTAAACATTACTTTTTAAAATTAATTGACTGGTCAAAAATACACCTATAAGTTTTTTGTAATATTAATTTTTTAATTTCTTTTAAAATTATTTTAATGTAATTCTAATTTTTAATAAATTAGTGCAAGAGCAGAATAGCCCTTCATATTATATAAAAAATTTAGGTTTTTTTAAATATTTATTAAATATCTTTATTCCAAAGAAAACCCAGATAATATTTTTGTGTAAATATATGATTAATAATAATATGGTTTATACACACCTAAAATTTGCTATGTATATTATTTTTCATTTGTAAGTGTAAACTCTTCACGGATGGGGTGTATAAAAACAAAATGAAATAAAAAAATATTTTAATAACAAGTTTTTTGTGATTTACAAGGATTAAATGTTGGTTTTCTACAGAATGTACACGGATAGACCTTAAAATATGACAAATGGACCAAATATTTAAATAATCAAGAGAGTCATGTATGGCAACTGCTTTGGCTTCTAAATAAAACACAAGAATCACGTTAAAAAATTGTTTTTGTTTTTTTGTTCAAGACAAAACTGCCTTTTTTTACTTAATACAGCAAAATGTTGAATAAAAAAGTTTTAAGAATTAAATAAGGATCCCATACCTAAAATTTCACATAAAATAAACCAATTTTTTAGTGTAATTTTTTATGCCTTTTTTAAAGTAATTTACCAAATTTTATAATAATGCAATAATAAATGTCAGTTTGTCAAATATATTTAAACACAAAAAGTAAAACCAGGTAAATTACTTAAAATGTCTAACACATGATTAAAACAATTTAATACCAAAAAAACATGTTTTTGTTCATTTTATGTAAGATTTCAGATATGGATTTTCATATAATTCTTAAAATCTTTTTTTAAAGACATTTTTCAGAATTATTAAAAATAAAGGAAGTTTTCTCTTAGTTTATTTTTAAATTTTTGTAGTTTTCAGAGCCCTTGCACAAAACAAAATAATTTTCCTAACATAAATCATGTTTTTTTTGTAAAGTTCATCCGTTCGCAAACAATTCTTAACATGATTTTCCTTCATGGCTAAATTACTTTCATTTAAAATGGAGTGAAGAGTCTGTATAAAATGTTCATTCTAAAAAAGTTTAGTCTTGTATGAGTCCATCAATTTATTGGCGTTAAAAATGTTTAAATATCATAGTACCAGCACATTCAAATGGACATTTCCAAAGACTGTGCAAAACTGCAGACTGCGGACCGAATATCCAGATATAACCAATAGGGTAGACGAAAAAAATCCTAAATCAATTTCGTAAATTCTTTAAAATGCGCCTCTACATTTATTTATTTATTTATTTATTTATTTATTTATTTATTTATTTATTTATTTATTTACTTATTTATTTATTTATTTATCTATTTATTAATTTTTTTATTTATTTATTTATTATAACAACACATTTACATTTTTTTCAATAATCTAACATATATTTATATCAATAAAATATATCCATTAAACTATTATATCATCTAGCATCTGTATGTACTATATAAAAACTTTTGTTAAAACTGTTTTAACTAAAAAAATTTTACCGGTCTTTGGTGTAATTGACCCAAGTATTTGGAATAACGTTAACCTGGCTGGGCGTCATTTTAGAAAAAAAATAAGTGGAAAGAGGGGTTTTGTGGCACATCATTTTAAAGCCTTCCACGAATACTTTATAACCCTAGAATATAAAGTCAATATCTTCATCTAGTACAAAATGGCGGTACTTTAGAAATTACCTAAATACCTGGTTTGGATGCCATATTTCGAAACTTATAAAGTTAGATGTACCTAATCTGGCTTTTCAATAAAAAAAGTTGATAGTTTTAACTTGGCACTAGGTACGTGACTACACAAAATTTAATGATTGCGATATCTTGTTCAAAAGATATATGTTTAATTATTCTCACTATACAATTTTTTTTTGTTTGGATTGCAAGTTATAGGCTAAATGGTAAAGGATACCAAAAAATCTAAAATACGTGTACCATTCTTTGGTGTTTAGCCTAATGGCGCAATCAGATCCACGCTAACTTGATTGGCTAAACATTTCTCAGAGCATATTTCCAACATAGGTAGAAGCGAAGGAAGACTATGGAGTTTGACTCATAGTAGCTTTGGCAGGCACCGGGTACCAAAGGTTACAAAATTAAAAGTTAACTTTCTTCAAACGTGCATGTTCTAAAAAAATTTGGTGTATACAGAGTATCCAAAAAAGTAATGGGTGAAGTTAGTTTTTTGAATTGTAAAACCAATTTTTCTAAATTGAAAGATAGCTAAATTTAAAAATAACTGCCGTCATTTTGTAAATCTAAATTTTATGTATGTTACTCGTATAACTCCTAAAAGATATTTTCTTTGTTGGCAGGCACTTCTGATAGTTCCTACCCCTGGCAGACAAAATTTAGTCTGGCTGTAGGGTGGTTCAATTGTCCGAGCAAGACCAATATTTCGGTTATTTAACAAGATTGTCATAATCTTTTTTTTTTAAGTAATAATATTTTTAAAGGTGCATGTTCTAAATATATGTTTGTGTATACAGAGTGCCCAAAAAAAATAGCTGTAAAGTAAGTTTTATTTAAATTGTTACACCAATTTTTCTTTGCGGAACCCAATTTAGCAAAAGTTATTTTATTTTAACACTCGTTGCGGAGCTGCCACGCTATTAATAAAGTTTTAAAACTGTTATAAAAGGCCATTTGAGCATTATGTTAAAAACGGGAAAAAATTATATTAAAAATACTTAGCTAGATGTTTTAAAAACACTAAGGTTAACAAAATAAAATCTCGCAGGGTATTTTTGTTAACAAGTTTTAGTTTTTTAGCCCAAGTTTTGTAATCTTTTATTCATTTTGTTAAATAAATTTAAAGGCGTAGCGGTTAAGAGCTATTTTTGTAAAAACATATTATCTCACATCTTAACACCAAAAGTTGTGTCCAGAATTATTTAAAACATCCTGTATATAGGACTTTAAAAGAAATAAACTTAGCTTGTTGTTTAAATTAAAGAAAAAACTTTACAGCCATTACTTTTTTGGGACACTTTGGATACACCAAAATATTTAAAAATATTTTGGTGTATTGAAAACACTACTACTTTTATAAAAAAAGTTTTGTCATATCTTGTGAAACAACATAAATATTGGACTCGGTCAATTGAGCCACCCTACAGCTAGACTAAATTTTTGTCTGCCAGGAGTAGGAACTATCAGAAGTTTCTTCTAAATTTTAAAGAGAAAAAAACACAGAAAAAAGATACATCTAAGCAACTAAACAATTACCTCAAGTACTTATTATTTTTTGAGTTGGTGTTTAATCACAAAATGTGCTTAAATGCTTTTCATTATGTTTGATGTATTCTTGGAGTCAGCCTGTATTCGAACTAGTGGTAATGTAAATATTTGGTATTCTTTTTATTTAATTTTGAAAAACTTAAAGCAAATAATTTAATTGTATTAAAAGTGTACCCAATATTTACATTCAAATTGCCTTTAGTTTAATTAAAAGCTTGATCAGAAAATGCATCGAACAGAATGGAAATCATTTAGGCACATTTTGTAATAATTAACAGAGACATAAAAAAATAAATAAATACCTAAAATAGGTGTTTGGTTGCTTATATAAATGGATCTATTTTTTGTAGTTGTTATTGTTTTGGTCAATGTATTACTATGTGTGTTAAGTTATTTTTTTATAAACATACCCTTTAAAAATAAATAATGAATAATTCAATACACCGCCAACTATTTTTTTTTTAATTTTGTAAGTTCTGCTGTTTCGAAAAATGCAAAATATTACCTAAGTGTTATATACTGTGTTGTATAATTCATATTTATTACACCACTGGATTCTACGTAAAAGTTCAGAAACTTTTATATTTAAAATTTCTTTCTATCTCCTTAAATGTCCAAGTAATAGGACATAATAAAAACCGACGACATTTGAGAATCACTCTTAAACCAATTAAGTCAGCGTAAATCATATTGCGCCAATAAACTAAATACCAAATATCACATTAGTTTTTGTATCTCTTACCATTTAGCCTATACCTTATAATTCCAACCAAAAAAAAATACTCTGTACATCCTAATACAGATATTTTTGCCAAAATTTGTTAGACCATGATTTAGTAGTAATACTTATAGAAGTTCGGACTTCCATTATCCTTTAGTTTTAATTATTTTCACAATGTTTCAGGCAGTCCTACTTTGTCCGTTTTTAAGTGTGATCTTAAGAACTTTATCCTTTATATTATTAAAAAAAAATTACATAGATTAACAGACATAACCAAATACCCTTTTTAAAATAAAATTAATCCAATAAAACTTTTAGTTTCTGCGAAACCTTTTATAATATGGTATAGTATCCTAGAATTAAACAATTTAAAACCTATTAGGGCTTAAAGTCTTATACTTTTGTCTTTTGGTTTTAAAATATTAACTAGATATAATTGCCTGGTCTTAAACAAAACGAAACTTAATATTAAAATGAAAAAGCATTTTAACGAGGCGTTTCAGATGCTTTTAAGCCCTTAGCTTTAGTCCGGAAAAGTAAAGGTATATAGATAATTGAATTTTCTATAAAGTTGAAGTAAAAAAATATATAAAGTTTTAAACCACAATATTCTACTTTGCTAAAGCTGCTGGCATTTATAATTTGAAAGATATTTTAGTAACCTGATTTGGAATGCAATCGGAAATTGATGCAAAAATTTTTAAGAAAAAAATGAATATGTAGCGGCTGGTATTAATAACAAAATAAAAAAAAATGGTATCTCATTTAAATTTAAAAACTTAAAAATAATTTCTGCAAAACTGAAAAAGTGGCAATTTCGCCAATGTCAACAGTAATTCAGGCTATGGTTTTTCTAGAAAACCCGGGTGTAATCTAGTCTACTACCATGTATCATATATAAAAAGTAAGTTCCATTAAAAAAACGGATATGTGTAGATTTTAGCAGCCGTCCATCAAAATAATCAGATAATTTAGCTTTAAAGTGTATTGCCTTTTAAAAACTACTTTCGTTCATTTTCACATTTTGGCGATAAACCCCTTCTTCTTCGGAGTAGGGCTTTTCGCCAATATATGAAAATGGACTCTACTAGATTTTAGCAGCCGGATCTTAGACTAATATACCAGTAATTTTTAAATTTTCTACCTTATTAAAACATGAAAAAAAAGTTTCTGAAGTTTGTATCAGAAGTCCGATAGGTAAGTTTATTATTTATTTACTATAACATTCTTGGCAGTAAAGTATAATAAATATTTAAGGTTGTTTTTGTTCCATAGGTAAACAATATATATTTTTTAATGTAATGGTCTATTTTTATAAGATAGTTAAAAATATATTTATAAAGGAAATTGGTAACGCTACAAAAAATGTCTTCTTTAAGAATGTTATTTAAATTTTATGCTTGAGCAAATGTTTGTAAGTACATAGGAAACAGAAAACAAAATCTATGTTACAAAAATAAAAAATTAAGTTGTTAAGTAAAATTTTAGTTGGATTATTATAATTAAGAAGGATAGGTAAGAATTATTATTTTATAGGTATTACATTAAAGGTTTAATTTCTTGTTAATAAATTACAATAATTATTAAAGGGAAACTTTTGTAATTAAACAGGGTGTCCAAGAATATGTGGAGGCAATCTCTCGAAATTTATAGAATACGTAAAAATGATGTGACAAGTTCCTATATTTTTTTTTAATATTTTTTACAGAGATATGTGCCTTTATAGTACGCCGCTGAAAATTATTTTTTCTTAAATAACTTTAATTGCACTTAGTAACATAAAACAATTTTTAAATATGATAAATACAAGTAAGGACTCTTTAAAATGGCATCCTAATAAAACATAGTTATTAGTTCGCCAGGGGCTGACTTACCCTTACACAATATTGTAAATTATTTTTACACCCTGTATAATAAAGAATTAAAATTATTGTTTTTGGGTAGCCTAAATCCTTAGATAAAAAAGGTACTTTTATTGGATGTCAATAAATTAAATCGTTTATAAGAAAAACAAGTTTTTCTTTAGTGGGAACTATATAAAAACATGAGGTTATTCTGTGGCAAATGGTAGATAGTATTATACAAAATTTATTTTTAATTTTTACAAAACTAAAAAATAATGTTGCATCATTGTAAAGGGTACCATATTCTTTGATAATTTTAGCCAGAGAATGTCTAAAATAAGATGGAGCATATGGCGAACCGACAAACAAAATTATTAAATACAACCATATTTAATCAAAATGTTGTTTTTCTCGAAAACGATTAACTTAATCGATATTGAACAAAAGTACCTTTTTTAGCTAAGGATTTAGGCTATTTTAAAAATATATTTTTATTTCTTTATTATACAGGAAGTAAAAATAATTAGTACTATTGTGTAAGGCTTAATCCGCCCCTGGCAAACTAATGAAGGCAAATGTTTTACAGGGATATTATTGTAAGAAGTCCTAATTGGTATTTATCATACTAAAAAATCATGTCATTATACCAAGTGATAGAAAAGTGATTAAAAAAAAATAGATTTCCAGTGGTGTCTTTTAAGGGTACGTATCTCTTTAAAGAGGCACTTAAGGAAAATATTTTATTTGATTTTGTCACACTATTTTTATATGTTCTATATGAATCCGAAAGATTGTCCACATATTCTTGGCCATCCTGTATGATAATTTTATAAAGTGTGGTAGGCTACCTGATCTCTTTGCTGCTTAATTTTTGTTTTTCACTGCAAGGTTGCATCCATCAAACTCTGACTGACCTTGCAGATTTACAGATTAATAAATGGTTTTTCTTTTATTTGTAAAGTTAGTTAAGATCATTAACCGTGCACTAGACATAAAATTTTGGGCACGCGAGTGTGTAAATGGGGTTTTTCTTTTTGCTTTTTAAAACTTGTACTCACAGAAAAGTATTTTAAAGCACTCCTAAAGATATTCACACACATGTACACTTTTGTGGCGCAACTTTTAATAACGGCATAATAAATAAACCCTATGTATTCGCTTGTGTAACAGAAAGTTCATTTATTATCTCGCTTTTTAAGTTGCGCCGCAAAAGTGTACTTGTGTCCAAGTACCTTAAGACATACTTTTTTACTTTTAAGTTGATAATCACCTTTTTTCCTTTTAATTTGTTACACGCTCAAAACAATTTTAGGCACGCCTAGGACATTATTCTACATTATTGTTTAAAAATGGCACGTTGATACGAAAAGGTTTGCCATCCCTGGTCTATAAAGAACCACCAAAGCAAGACTGACGCGTCAATCTTCTAGTGTTCAAAACACAAAAAATTAATTAAAATCATCGTTTAAATACCATGTGTATGTGTATTTAATGGATTAAACTTGCAGTAAAAGAAAAAAAAACAATTAAAAAGATTTAGCTTTTATGATTTCTCTCTCATAAGTTTTGCTACTTGTCAAGAATTTGGTAATTTGTTAAATAGTGTTTCATGAACTTAGTTAGGTACACTTATTGACTGAGGACGCGACGAATAATAGGCTTGACTAAATAGTTTAAAACCGGTCTATGGTTAGTGATCTCTATAAGCTTTTTAAAAAAACCCTTCTTTCTTGCTTCTAAAAATTTGCATTGACAGATCAGATATTATTTAATAAATGAAACCTTACATTGAATGGAAAAAGTAAGCAGCAAAGAGATTAAGCACTTTATTATTAGTGTCTGGGCCAATTATCAAAGTAACTTTATGGTAAGAACTCTTTTAAAACCTTTTACGGGGGTTCCTTTTAACGAGTCTACCACGAATATTCATACCGCCATACCGGGTGATACATCGCCGGGCGGGACATAGGAAATCCCATGTAATTTTTAATGGGATCAATTATTGGCTCCCCTAATTATTTTGGAGGAAAATTCTTTGGAGGTTTATTGAAAAGCATGCAAATCTACGTACATGGTAAAAACTTTAGATTTTTCGGTTAACCCGACTGCTAGTTAGATGCTTATATATTTTTAAAAATTGTTACATTATTATCGCCTCATATTTATGAACAACAATAAAAATATCAGTAAGCGTGATATAACGTTGTCATTTTCAAATTAAGTGCTTTATTATAACAAAAAAATCGTACAGTGAAAATATTAAAGTAAGTGGTAGTGAGTAGTATTTATACAAACGAATTAAGTTAAGTTAAACTAAATAAATTAACGAATTTCAAGAACTTATAACATTTTTAATATTTACATGCTTCATTAAATTAATAATATTATTACAATAATTAATATTTTGGAAATATACTTAAGATTTATGAAAATTTTCAAATATTCCTCCATTGACTGCTAGACAATAACCCAGACGTTCATAAAATTGTCTTTTTACATTGGCTAACTGGTAAATTGAAATTTTATTGCATTCTGCAGAAATATAATTTTTAACTCGTCTAGTTTAGAGTATTTTTTATCATTGTATATCATGCTTTTTAAATGGCCTCAGAGGAAGAAGTCATTTGGCGAAATATCAGGAGATCTCAGACTCACCTTCTCTTCATTTTCTTCCACGTGCAATAAAATTTCCAAGTCTCTATCATCTTTTACATTTTCTTCTCTTTGATACTCCCTAGCTTCACATCTGCAGTTATTTATCACTGTGCCTTTGGTCTTAAATTTTTTGATAGTCCTATCGACTGTTGATTTTCCGGGTATCGGTCTATCCGGATACTGAGCAGCGAACATGTCTGGCACCTTTTGGTAACTATTTCCTTAATACAACCATTAAATCATCAATACTTTTTCTTCAGTAGTATAACTCATGGTTAATCTTTTCGCACTACGTTTTTTTGATAATAATAAAGGACTTAATTTCAAAATGACAACGTTATGTCACGCTAACTATTATTTTTATTGTTGTTCATAAATATGAGGCGATAATAATAAAACATTTTTTAAAAATATATTAGCATCTAACTAGCAAACGGGTCAAATCTAAAGTTTTTACCATGGACGTAGATTTGCATGCTCTTCAATAAACTTCAATAGAATTTTTCTCTAAAATAATTAGGGAGAAAATAATTGACCCCTTAAAAATTACATGGGATTTCCTATGTCCCGCCCGGCGATGCATCACCTGGTATATAGAAGCGATGCATTAACCCAGCCTGTCAAATTTTACGGGTGTCAGATCGAACAAGTATAACATAATGTTTTACATGCAATGTTTAAACATTGTGTCAAATATTTGAATGGTTACAACCACGAAACCCTCCTAGTCAGATACTCGAAACATGTGTTTGAGCCCTATGGTTTCATGAATGACTGTAACTCTTACCATTCTTGGTAAAATGTTTAAAAAATTGCATATAAAACATTGTACTAAACTTTTCCGACAAAAAGTGACGCGGTTGCTCAGTCCGACACCCAAAGCACTTGACATTGACATTGTTTAATGCGCCGTTTCCATATATGGCAGTATGAATATTCGTGTTAGACTCATTAAAAGAACCCTTCTAAATAGGTTTTAAAAGGGTTGTTATCATGATAGTCTATTTCATTACTGGCCCAGGGACTATGCAGTGTTTCCCAGGATAGGTGTTACAGGAGGACAAATAAGCCAAAAAGTTTAAAATTTTAAATGTTCTTTTGAAAATACTGGTCGCATGGTTTAAAACTAATAAATATAAGATTTTACTTCTATTGGTAATATACAGGAAGAGTTAAAACCAAAAATATTAAAAATGGCAGGGATTAAAGGACCTTCATTTTAAAAAATAGGACAAAATGTATAAAGAAATGTCGAGAGAATTTAATTTTATTTGAAAATTTAAAGTTAAAGATTAAATAATTTTTTTGACAATTTTTTAACTTATGCATTAACAGTTTTTAAAATAATTGGTTTAAGGCAGCGAATTTAAAACAAAAAGTTATTTAAAATTATTAAATTCTCTTTTAAATTTTGATCCTTCATGCCCATTCTTTAAGCAGTAATACGTAATGTAAAAGATTGACAATTTTTTTACTCATATGCTTAAACCTTACATATTAACATAGAATTTAATTCTACAACATTTACTTCTACAATTTTGTTCTATTTTTTAAAATAAAAGTAGTGAGCTCCTGGGCATTTTTCATATTTTTAGTTATGACTAGTCCTGTATAAGACCAGTTGAAGTTAGATTTTGTATTTTTTAGTTTTAGGCCATGCAACCAGTTTTCCCAAAATCTCGTTTTATATATTAAACATTTTTGGTCCATTTGTCCTCTTGTAACAACTATCCTGGAAACACACTGTATTTGTTTGCCATGATTTTTTTGTGAGCTTATAAAGGTTCTTGGGCTATAGGAGTATGGGATTTAAAATATTTCTTACCATTTGCCACAGTGTTAAACCTGTAGAATCCTCATTTTATATTTTTGTTTTTATGTTTATTATTCAAGTAAAAAATATTTTTTAATATAAATTTTAGTCTATTTTCTTAAAGGGTTTAACCACCAATTATTGAGTCTGTGTATTTTTTTTAGTTTCAGCTTGGCAGAACCAGTATAGCAGATAACGATCACTTTTTGGGTAAGTCTTTACTTTTTTATTTTATATTGTACATGCAAAATATACAAAAATATTAGTTTTTTTTGTAGTTTTGAATCAGTAATCGGTTTTAATTAAATTCTATGAGATTTAGGATACGACAATTTTTTTTTGTAACACTTTATACAGGGTGTAACAAAATGTTGCTGAAAAAATTTAGGAGCAGATTCTTTATCAAAAAATATAAAATGAAGCATGGGGTCACAAATTTTCCGTTCTTAAGATACAGGGTGTTAAACTTTTCAAAAACTAAAGTTTCCAGACACCTATTTTAGTAAAATTTTGGACTAGATATATATTTTATTTAACTAAGCATTTATTGTATTTGTTACACAATTGCTAATTTAATAATATAAAACCTATTTTATAAAAGAAAAAGTGTCCACAATGCTTCTAATATTATCTAAAAATATGTAATTCTGTGGATTTTATTTTTTTCTCCTAAACTAAACAAGATACGAAAAAAATTAAAAGACATAAAAGCTGTATTTTTATTTGCTCAATTTACAAAAAAGGTTAAAATTACACACATTTACACAGTCAGTGGTTTAATATTTTTTTGTTAAAAATATATCCAGTGGCGTCTCGAGCCGGCAACTCAAGTTGCCGCTCGAGACGCCACTGGATTATTAAATGTAATTCCCATAGTGATAAACTACCCCTTACTGACACAAATACTATTGACAAATTAAAATAAAATTGGGTATAGAATATTTTTAAAAACCCTATTTTTACAGTTTAGCTTTCTGTATCTTAAAAAAATAAATTTGCGGACCCATGTTTTTGTAAACGTTTTTTCTTATTTTAATACTAGAATCTACCCTTAAATTTTTCAAACAACTTTCTCTAACACCCTGTATATCATTTTACCATTAGAAAGATGTTTTAAAAGCTTTAAAAAATGCCACATTTGATATATCTATTTTAATTAGTTTTGGAAATATGGTTATCCAAATCTGAAGAATTATTTTTATTTCCCATTAAAAACGTAATAAATTCACTTCTTCCAGCTTTTTATTTCTTCTTATCAACTGAAAAAATTCAAAAACCTTTTTGCTAGCCATTTGATTTAAAATTAAGTTTCAAATCTTGTGTATGACATACAAGGTTAGTAAAAGTACGGCAACTCCTAAATATCTTTAAAACTCTAAAGTTACATATACCAAATTTGGTATTTCGGTGTGGTATCACGTGTTAAATAAATAGTGATATCGGCACTGTTGCCAAAATTTTTCAGTTTTGTGCTACACGTATTCTCATTTTTTTAAATATTTTTTTTTATGACATTAAATCGAGCGGATAAAATTTAGGTTTCTAAATATTTAAAGTTCTGTCCCTTTTAGATGCTGAGATATAATAAACTTATTTTTTTTTTAGGTACATGCCTAATTGACTAGTGATATTGGCATTTTTGCCAAATTTTGTCGAAAATACGAAGTAATTTGAGTAAAGATTGAATTTTAAATTTTTTAAATCTTATTAAAGATGACACGCTTATATTCTTGCATTTAAAATAATTAGGACATTCCATTAAAATCTGGCAACAATGACCATATTATTATTTAATTATATTGGCCCAGAAACTAACAAATACCACATTTAGTACGGCAGCTTAAACGGTTTTGAAGATATTTTGAAGCGCATCTGAATTTTTACCAAAAATGTGGTGTTGTCATATATATCTTAGCAATAGGTTAAAATTAAATTTCAAAAACTTGTGGACTAATTAAATTTGGCCTACGCAATTAATTGAAATTAAAATAAATAGGGCAGTTCTTTAAAAAAAAACAAAGAGATACGTGTAACACAATACTGGGATATTTGGCAACGGTGCTGATTATCTGTGAAATCCTTCATGCCCGATATCTTTTACATACCAAATTTGGTAAATGTATCTTAAACAGTTTTAAAGAGATTTAAGAAATGCGGTACTTTTAACTAATCCAGTTTAATTATAAGATTTGAAATGCTCTACTGTCAAAATAAGACAAAATATAACACACAACAATCAATTGTTGTTTGTGTTACAAATTGAAAAACCCCGAAATGTTTACCATTTAGCGCTTTGTTAAATTTTGTTTTAAGTTACAGCGTACCATACCTCGGTTCAATAGCGATATGGAGCAAAGTGTAAAAATTATTATAGTAGAAGAGATAATTTTATTTCTCCTTTTAGTCCGTTTTTCATAATTAATTAATAAATTAAGAAAATATGTTACACACGTTAAAAACTTAATATGGCTGACATGGTTCTAAGCATGATACAACAAATATAAAGGTAGGATCTTGCGCATGACGTTTATCACGTGACCACGGTCTCTGACGTAGTAATGTGACTAAATTTGTAAACAAAGTTGAAATCTTGCGTTTATTTTTCGCGTTTTTACCAGTTTGTTTACCGTTTAACTTTGCTTTTTGAAGTTTGTGACTTTAAACCAGTTAAGTATAAGATAAAAGTGCTTTAAACAGTGGTTTATTATGTAAGTTCCATTTATGCACATATTAACATTTTAAGATAGTTAACGTCAAATATTATATTCTTAGATTAACAGTAATATTATTCTAAAAAGATATTTTCTTATACTCGTCCTCATATTTAAAAATGGACAACATTCACAAACATTGCAAGCCTTCTTAGGACCTAAATTTAAATATTGCGCCAAAAAAGTCACAAGCGAACCAATTTAGAATCGCTGTTGATTCTACCTTCTTGTATTCTTTGTATCATGGTTCTAAGCACTTTCGGTTAAAACCTAATTATAAACATACGGTTATGACGTTTTTGATTTAAAATCAGTTATTTGCAACTTAAAATTAATCTTAAAGTTCCATAGTTTTTTGAATAACATATATTTCAGCTATATTTTATTTAATGGCCGCCATTTTGGTTTAACAGGTCGGGGATTACAGTGCTAAATTACTTCTATTATTATACACAATACGCATGCCACATATCTTGCTTTCTGGAATTTTTATCAGTTTTTGTTTTTAGGGAAAACGCTTGGACATGTCAATTTTTAATTTTAGGGAAACACATTTTGGAAATTTTACCTCTCAAACTGCAACTCTTTAGCATGATGGTATAATATAATATTAAGTTACCTTTAAAAAGCAAGCTACTTTAAAGTAATAGTCTGGTCACGATGTAAGTTTTCTGTAAAAAATAGTTTTTGTAGTCATAAAAATATGGTTGTGAGTATTTTAAAATCAAAACTATATTCCGTTAGGTGTCTAACTGATACTATTAGTTATTCAGATGTAAAAATAAATATTTAATAATATAATAGTAATTAATGTAAAAGTACATAATAAAGTGATACTTTTTACTTTTTACAAATGGGAAGTTTGACAGTACGAGCCGCTGGGCAGTGCGGCAATCCTGATAAGTAAAAAAGAAGATACTTTAGGATCTTTTTAAGTTTAATTTAGCTTCAATATTTTTTTTTGCTATAGCTACAAAACCAATACGTCTTTTTCACTTTTTTTTTTTTGTCACAATTGTAATTTTTAAGTGCAGGATTATTAAAAGAATTCTTATTTTTCTAAATCCAAAATTCCAACAACCTTATTTTTAGGATTCAAAAGCTATTTTTCGCAGAATACTCGCTTCTTGACTAAACCATAAGGGGATATAATAAGGCTTAAACCATTTTCAAAATAAGATATTAATTAATTATTCTGGCGTGTGTGTAATTTACCCCCAAACCTTAAGGGTTAATCACACCCCTTAATTAATATCGTATTTTAAAGATTTTTTAACCTTTATAATATCCCCTTAGTTTAAAGTAGCTTGCTTTTAGAGGTAATTTAATATGATATTAAAAAAAACATAAATCAAATTTTTTACCTATAGTGACCTATCAACGAAAATAATATACAACTTGGCAGTTGTAAACAAGGTCGAGTGACCTACAAAATAAAGTATCACCTGACCTCTTTTTCTATTTAAAATTTTTGGGATAGTAAGTTGTTAGTCTTACCCCTTCTAGAGGGTTGAAGTTCAAGAAGTGAAAAAGGCAAAAAAATGGTTTTCCCTAAAATCAAAAATTGACCTGTCTGAGCGTTTTTCCTTAAATGCCCTGAAATACTCAAAATAAGCACTGTTTTATTTTTTAAATGACCACCCTGTATATATTTTTATACAAACTTTAAAACTTCACTATTAGTGAAGAAAAGTCTTGTATTCAAAATTTTTAAATATTATATCATTTGTACTCGCTGGAAAAAGGTTGTTTATGTTCGTTGGAAAAGCATAATTTTCAGCTATAGAGCAACCAATTTATTAAAGTGGTAAACAACATTACAGAAATAGCCGAGGGTAAAATATCTTTTATATTGGATACCTGGATGAACACTAAATATACATCACTAACAGCAGTACATGTGGAACTCATGCATTATTAATATTGAAAATGTTTGCTTTAGAAGGGGTTGTATTAACATACCTATCTTAACATAAAATATTATTTAAACATACATTTCTTGTAAAAGTACATATCTTGAATAAAATAGTAAATGTTTTTTTTTATTTATTGTCTTTATGTTATTAAAAAAGAAAAAACACATATTTTGCAAAATTTAGTAAAATTTCGTTAGCTTAGGTATTGGTATTTTTGAATTTAGTATTTGCTGTTGTAATATTGTCAACAGCTTATGTTTTAAAATAGGTTTAAAAACAAAGATTTTCCTATCCTCCTTCTGTAGTGGAATAGGATGGTTTTTACCTGTTTTTTTTTTTTTTTGAACTGGGGAAGTTACGAAAAACTTGTAAAGCGGAAAGCTGTTTTTACATTTTTCCAAGTTAAAGAAAGTATAAAAGTTGCATAAAAGTTGGGCTCTAAATTTTATATTTTTTCCCTAGTTCAAAACTTAAAAAGAACCATATCGCTTTTATAATATTTTTTAAATGGAGTGTTTTAAACCCAATTTTAATTAATAAAACATTTATTATGTCAGTAAATGACCTTTTTCTACGACTGCTTTCATATGATGTATGATACTACTGTGTAAAAATTTTTCACATGGCAACCAGTCAAAAATATTTTATTTTCTGTCATTTAGTTTTAACATAAGCGTGTGAAAACTTTTCACACGGCGTATGAATTTTTTACACAGTCAAAAGTTAAGAGAACAATGACATATTAATCCTTATTTTTACTGAAAAGGATCGTGTGCATCACGTTTAAAACTGAGTCTTTTTCCAAACTTGTTGCACAATATACTATTTTTATACCGAATGACGTATATTCCAATTCATTGTAGATGCCATTAACGCTGGATGTTTAGTTTGACGTTTCTGTTTCCGTTTGTCATTTGACGTCTTCAATTAGAAGATAAAACAACAACTTTTAGTACAGGAAATGAAGCGTTTCACCAGGCAATTTTTTTAGTTCTGCATAAATCGACTTGAAATTTTATCAGAAGATAAAAAAGCCTAAGGTACAAAACCTATAGCGAACCAAAGGGCGCCAAAACCCTGTGGATTGCCACCCCCTAGGGGGTGAAATTTTTTATTACATTTTAACAACAGAAATTGATTAAAAAGGTTATTTTAGGCAAAAAATGTTCTTTATGTTTTTTTCGTAAAACTAATACTTTTAAGATATTCGCAATTGAAAGTAATATTTTTCGACAAAAAAACACGTTTTTATTGGAGATTTTGCGAATAACTCGAAACCTATGCATTTTAATAAAAGAAACTGAAGAAAGCAAAATTGTAGGTCCTAAAAGGTAAACAAAATTGTTTTTTTGTAATTTTTATACGACCAATAAAAACAAAGATACGGCGTGTTAATGGCTAGTTCTTTTCCTATAAAGTTTGATGTTTGATAGATTTATAGTTAAATAACGGAAAAATGCTCCATATTAAAAAAATATATAAAATCTTTTTAAATAACCTAATGAGGCCTTTATTTTTTTTAAAGAAAAAGTTTTTAGCATAAAAATTAGGCGAGTTATGATAAAAATTAGGTTATTATTTAATTTTTTCTACAAAAAAATCAAATTAGACAAGCTCCTAATTACATTCTAATTAAAATTAACGGTTATCCTTTTGCAGTTTTAAACAGGTATTAATCATACATCCAAAAAATGGGTCCAATTCTAAAGGCTTATTTTCCGAAAAATTTAAGGGTTTTTAAGTGTTTTCCATATTTTTTTTAATAATTTCGAAAAATACTGGAGATAAGAAAAATTAGAAAATTTAAATTGCATGTTTTTTAATGACCAAAATTTTTCTGTGCGTAGATCTTCTGTACAGTGAATATTTGGCGAGATGAAGTCCTTTTAAACCCTTTAATTACGAACGAGAATGTTTTATTAATTTTTTCGTAAAAAAATTAGTTACTGACCTTATTTTTCTCATAAATTACTAATTTTTTAGCTAAAAATTTCTTTTTTAAAAAAGTCTGAATATGTACTTAAAAAAGTTTGAAAAATTTTTCTTGAAAAATGCAAAATATTACCGTAATTTGACTTTGGGATCTATTAAATTTTGGATTTGACGAAAAAAGCTAACAATTAGCACTCCGTATCTCAGTTTGCATTGAGTCGTAGAAAAATAATAACAAAATAATTTTGTTTGCCTTTTTAAAACATGTAAATTTGCATTATACAGGTTTTTTTAAATAAATGCATACTTTTCGAGTTAGTAGCAAAAAAACCATTAAACATTCGAATTTTGCGTCTGACCAGAACTAAGCAGGGTTTTGGCGCCCTTCGATTAGATATAGGTTTTGATCCTTGGGCTATTTCCTACCTTCTATTAAAATTTCAAGTTAACCCATGCAGGACCAAAGAATTGCTAGGTTTTACCTTTTTAGAGCTTCATTTTCTGTCCCTTTTGCATTTGTCAATTTATAGGTTCTGTTTACCGTTTTCTTATACCATATCAGAAACCGAAACGTTAAATGGGAAACAGAAACTTCAATCTATAAATTCAGCTTGAAACAGCAATTACAAAAATAGGTTGTAATGAAAACAATTCCTTTGGTGACTTTAGACCTTTGAACAATAGTAAGATTGGTTTGTGGTTATGATCTTAGGCGATTTTAAAATAATTTTAAGTTTTGGTATATAACCACTTAAAATTATCTCAATACTAAATTTAACTTAAATTGTTTTAGAATTTTAGGAGATAAGTAAACTCAAAATAATAATTTGAATTTTTTAAACTTTTAAAAGCACCAAGGTAATTGTTTTAACAACATATTATTCTATCTAGTTGCTGTTTTCTTGATGGCAAATACAATGAATTGCGATGTACGCAATTCAGTATCAAAAGATCTTACCCACATAATAAATGATTTTTTTTCTTTAAATGAAAATTAAGTAATATGTTGTAGTATTTTTGATTTATTTGTTTTCTGAAAGATCATTTACCCACATAATAATTTTTTTCTTTAAATAAAAATAAAGTAATATGTTGTAGTATTTTATGATTTCTTTGTTTTCTGAAAGAATACGTTTAAACAAAATATTATTTGGCTTTTTGCAGAATAAAATAAAAAAATTATTTAACATTTTAAGAAAATGAAAACTTTTATATACTATGAAGAACTACTCTGTCCTTGCACAATATAATAAAAGGTAACGTTACTTTACTTTACTTTTTTAAAGTTTTCTTAACTTTTATTATATTGTGCAAGGACAGAATAGTTCGTCATAGTATATCAAAGTTTTACTTCTCTTAAAATGTTTTATAAACTTTTTCCTTTTATTCTGAAGAAAAGCCAAATATTATGTTGTTTATATGTTGTAGTGTTTTACATAGTTTAATTTTATTTTAATGTACTGTAATTATATATATATATATATATATATATGTATATATATATATATATATATATTATTATTATTATATATATATATATATATATATATATATATATATATATATATATATATAAAATAATGTGGAGTATATACTAAAAGCTTAAAAGTAATTCGGCAAGCCTAGCTTCCAGATCGCATCAATCTTCTCACCAGTTACCAAAAGTATTAATCAGACAAATATAAAATCGTTGGGCGTGGCTTATCCAGAGTAAATATTATGATAGAAATTTCACCTGCCCTACGATTTTATTGATTTTTTGGTGTGTTGTTGCCCTAATGCATACAGGGTGGTCTTAAAATTAGAAACGGCCATCAATGTTGTCGTTCTTCATTTATGTTCACTGGTAAAGTTTTTGATTGATGACTTCAGGTATAGGACATGGTAGACAAAACATAATTGAAAATTAATGGAAAATTTAAAAATATTAAACAAAAATCTATATGCAAAAAATAGGCTAGTGGTAGTGAATTATTTTGAGTCACCTTATATTCAAAAAAGAAAACGCAGTTAAAAATAAATGGCGACATATTCGGACGTTTTTTTCAAATACAAATTACTTAATTTTAAATGAATTTGTCCCAACTTACCTGTTTGTAAACCTGGAAAGGAAACTATGGTAAATTTGTCGCCAACCGTTGACTTTAGATATAAGACTTAATATCACCTGGGCTAGAGCAAGTCCGCGTACCTACCATTGGATAATTCCGCGTATCTGACAAATATACCTAATTTTCAAATTCGCTGGCATTTTACTTAAGATCCTGAATAGCAGCCAGAGCAGATAATCCATGGTAAAAATACAAAAATACCATTAATTATTATTTTTCTTAATCAGTAAAAATTAATAAGTTTGAAACTTCCCGTGCAAAATTATTAAATGCAGATACCTAACCTACAGTAGATTCGCGGTTTTGCAATATCTTCGACGATATATGAAACTTAATTAAAACCTGATGCAGAATTTAATAATGTAATAAAATGTACATGTTTTTTTTTTGAAGTTGGTGGTCATGACTTATCTTATTTTGGGCCACCGTGTAAATGACGTTACCTTAATAAAAACCACAGTCAAAAATAAAGTTCGACGTAAATAAACGTTTTTTTTTTAGGCCAACCACTGAATCTTAAATAACTTTGTTACAACTTACGCGATCTAACTGTATAAAAAAGTTCCTTCGTAAATCGGAAAAGTCTAAATACCTTTTGGGACATTATACGGGCTGTTACAATTTTAAAGGGCATTATTAGGATCTCGAAGACGGTAAGAGATACAGGGTTGACTAAATTGGAATAAAAAGCGCATTTTATTGTCTAACAATATTCCGTTTCAAAAGTTTGATGCTATTCCAAAATTTTATGAAAACAAAAATGACATGAACTAACCAAAACAGTTTTTATCTTTTCGCGAACCTAACCTACAGTAGATTCGCGGTTTTACACTATCTTCGACGATATATGAAACTTAATTAAAACCTGATGCAGAATTTAATAATGTAATAAAATGTACATGTTTTTTTTTAAGTTGGTGGTCATGACTTATCTTATTTTTGGGCCACCGTTGTAAATGAAGTTACCTTAATAAAAACCACAGTCAAAAAATAAAGATCGACGTAAATAAACGTTTTTTTTAGGGCCAACCACTGAATTTTAAATAACTTTGTTACAACTTACGCGATCTAACTGTATAAAAAAGGACCTTCGTAAATGGGAAAAGTCTAAATACCTTTTGGGACATTATACGGGCTGTTATAATTTTAAAAGGCATTATTAGGATCTCGAAGACGGTAAGAGATACAGGGTTGACTAAATTGGAATAAAAAAGCGCATTTTAATGTCTAACAATATTCCGTTTCAAAAGTTTGATGCTATTCCAAAATTTTATGAAAACAAAAATGAAATGAAGTAACCAAAACAGTTTTTATCTTTTCGCGAGTTTATTTGAAAAGGTTTTTAAAACAAATAACACATCTTTATTGCCACTTTTTCATTTTACAAAATGATGCAATTACATTTTAGATCCGACGTTTGGTCTTTGGGCCGCAATCATCAACTTTGATTATTAAAATAGGCGAAATATTTGGTTTTAAACTTTATAAACTTGATTTAAATTTTAAATCAACGACATATTGCACTTCATTTATAGTTTCAACTGAAGAATCATTATAAGCTCTTTCGCCTTTAGAAAAACCTATTTTATACCAAACAATACTTACCTATGAATTTCCATTCGTAGGTAGGTATGCATCTACTTTTAATTGACAGACTACGATAAAGTTATTAAAGGCCTTTATTTTAATATATATTGGAAAATATGTGTAAATTACAGTGTTAAATATAAATAAATAACTAAAGAAAAAAATAAGTCGAAAAATATAAAATTCCACGATCAGTTCAAATAAAATTGTAATTTTTAATGGCAAAATAGTGACGGATTTTGGTTTGAAACGTCGCATTAATGTAAAGTGTGATACGTCGTTGAAGTTAAAATTAAATGCGCATTTTTAAAGTTTAAAACCAAATATTCCGCCTCTTTTAAACAAAAAAACAAAGTTGATGGTAGCTAAAAGACGAAAAGTCGCATCTTAAATTTACTGACAATTTTTTACAAAACAAAGAAGTAAAAATGTTTGTAAGGCGTTTGTTTTAAAAATATCCTGTCAAATAAACTAAGAAAAAAGATAAAAACCGTATAGAACAATTTCGTTTTTTTAAGGAATGGCTAGAATTTTTAGAATTCTTTGAAACAAAATACTGTTAAGCTAAAATTAAGCAAACTTTTCCTTATAGAAACCAACGCTGTATCTCTCCGAGATCTTAATGGTTGTTACGACCTCTACAGGGTGTCACATTTTGCTTGCAACAGCGGAGTATCTTAGTTATTATTAGAGATAAAACGTTGCGGTGTTCGCGTGCCTAAGCTACTTTTTTGTGAAACAAAAGGTGCCATAAACAAAGCCATTTAAGCCATTTTAGTTTCTAAGCTACAGGAAGATTTTGAAAATTCACCTTATTTAGGTACCCTTTGTATCTCAGGTGGTTGGAACAAAAAGGTAAAAACGGATTCTTATTTAACTTTTTAGGTAGTTCAGTGGCGTAGTCAAAATTACTCCAAATTTTCTTGTTTCTGAAAATATTGACCAATGGTGTTTTTAATGGAACACCCTGTATATTTGTCAAAAAATAAATTTACCTTTTTACAAGCTTTTTAAAAATATATAGGATTGTAAGTTTAATTTCATAAACAACAAGAAAATATATTGGATATTTTTATAATTCACATCCAAAATTTTGCAGTAGGCCATGCAAACAAATCAGTTAAAAAAATATATATTAACTTGTTTATTGCAGTGATGCATACGTTATAAATTTTAAAATTGGATTTTGCTATTTAATTTAATTATGTTTTTTCTTTTTTCACACAAATCTAGGTATGTATCACTTACACGAGCAACATTATTAATGCGTAAATAGTTTTATTAAATAATTTTTTTGATTTATTGTTAGCGTAATATATTTAGTTAATTCTTGATTCAGAAAAACTGTTTAGAATCTAAAAACCATAGTTTTAACAAAAGAATGTGTTGTAATATTTAAAAATGTCAGTAAATATATAAGAATAATAGGCGTTTTTTAAATAAAAAACGAACAAATTAGAGTTTGCTAATAATAAATTAAGAAAACTATTAAATAAAAACCATTTACTAATTTTTTTTTTTAATGGCTACGTATGTAGGTACCTTAATTTATAAATATTATTTATATGGGTACACGCCAAGTCGGATTAAAAAAAAACAAAAACAAAAATTAAACCTAAACAAGAGTTAATTTTTTCATTTTTATTTAGTTTTATCTTGAAATCGGTGGCAGACTTGCCACCGATATGTCAATTTTTCGTTTTTATTTACTTTTTTAATTTTTGTTTTATTCTGACTTGGCGTGTACCCAAATAATAAATATTTTAATGAATCCGCCGAACCAATACAGAACATATCTTCAATTCCTAGATTTATATTTATAACAAAAGAAAATTTAATTTTTAACAAAAATGTCCTACAGTTTTTCTTGTATGACTAACAGTTTTTATATAAATAATAATAATTATTTGCAAGATGGCGGCCGCAAGATAAGAGTGATGACCCCACAAACTTGATTTAACTTTACTCTGATCCCCTCTCCATAAATAAAAAATAAAATTGCGTCCTCTAAAAATTGTTCACTAGGGCGTACGCCCACAGTAATTAAGTCAAAAACAATTGGTAACTAATTGGTTTTGCATGGCCTACTTCAAAATTTTGGATATGAAATATGAAAATTGGGAATTTTGTCGTTGTTAATAAAAATAAACCTCTGGTAATAAAAATTATGCTTGCAACTCTGTTGAAAATCCCTCATCGGCATAATTTTAAACTAGGACACTGCCGTCCAATGAAAAATACCGTATGTGCATTTTTAAACTTTTAAGAAAATGGCGTTTAAAGATTTGCCTCATAAAATTCTCTTGCCATTAACATATAAGATATAAATTTAAGGGGAGAGGTAAGGGTTTCTAAATCAAATTATTTTTTTGTCATATCTTATTGTTAAACATTTAAAAAATATATTCTCAAAATCGATCTGAGCAAAACCTTTGAAGTTATTGTTTAGTTTAAAACCCCGTGTTTTTAACCATACTTACAAACTGGCAAAATTATGGTGCAATGTCGGATTTGTTATGCGTGCAGTTTAAGTGTTAATATTCAAGAACTTACGTGTTGTCACATTATATAAAATTACGCGGAACGTTAGCTGGTAACTACTTTTTGTTTTATTTAGGTTTTTGAATAATGATACCTTCTATTTTTTCTGAAATTTTATGCCTTGTTTTCAAAAGTGCCTGCTTTTAGCCGAGAAGCAAACCCAAAATCATATATTTCTGTAAATTTGGTAAATATTTTCGACACTTTTGATTTTATACCCATTTTTATTAGCTGTTTGACCGAATTGCAACACTGCTGATCCTTAATTTGAATTCCTGATAGTGTTAGATATTTTCAAAAAGCTTTCCAAAAGGCAAATTAATTTTCTTATAAAATATACAGGGTGTTTCATTAAAAAACCAGCATTGGTCAATATTACAAAAACAATAATATTTGGAAAATTCTGAAGACGCCACTGCATCCTACGTAAAAAGTTATATAGAAATTCGTTTTTACCTTTTTCAGTTTTTTTAGATTTACACGTTATTTGTTAACTAAATTAGGCTGCCCGGTCCAAACAAATATAAACCTACACATTACTAAACATCATGACGAGTAATATATACACTGGTTTTATTCAATTATAAATATAATTATCTTTCTTTAATACACATTTATATTTACAACGTAAATAACCAGTATGAAATATTAAACACTGTTTACTTTAGTTAACAAATAGATAAATAAATTAATCTGCTGGGCAGTCACTGTAAATAATGCATAATAAATGTTACGCCGTATTTGTGTAATTGCCGATTTTATGTATTCGGCAAAATTAAAATTTTGCTTAATTTGTGAAATAATCTGTTTTCTCTCATTGGGCGAATCATGATTAGTTCTGGTTAGTTTTTTTTTATTAATGCAAAATTTAAAAAAAATAACTAACCAAGTCCACCTCCTTTTATTTATTGCTTATTTCACCCATTAGGCACAATTTTGCCAAAACCATGAAATCGCCAATTACACAAATTCGGCGTAACATATACAATGGAAGAGACGTAAATGTAATAACCAGTTGTGGATTAAGACTATCTGATGCCCTAAGCAATCCACTCCTCTGAAGACCACTAGCGATGCTACGTTTAAAATTTTTGAGGGGCAAAGAGCAAACAAAAAGGTTCTTACGTTTATGAAACAGACACAAAATTCATTTTAAGCATTACATTTTTGGAAAACCAACAAAAAAGGTTCTCACGTTTATAAAACATATCCAAATCATGCATTTTTATGCTTTTTATGGTGCCCCCATAACGTGATGCCCTAAGCAGTTGCTTAATTTGCTCATAAACTGCTGCTCAATTCAACAGCAACTGAGATTTTGTGGAAATAATCTGCCATTACTTTTTAGAAAATGTATTAACAAAATGCGGCTATTTCAATTTAAGTAAAGTTTTTTTATTCAACAGGTTTTAAAAAATCTCTTTTTTGTTTTTAAATAATATATATAGTGTTATTCAGTAGACTATTCCAAAAACAAGTTTCTCAGATTTTTGATGTCTACTTTATTTTTAAAAATTATTTTTTTCTGGCATTGGCTAAACGACCGCCGGCGGTTTTGCTTAATCATAAGAAGAAAACCGCCGTCCGGCGGTTTAATCTATTCAAGTATATGAAAACCGCACTAAATGGTAATTAATTTGTTATTACCGCTGCTTTTTACTTATTTTATCAGTAGATCCCGCCGTCCGGCGGTTTTGTTTATGGAAACTATTGGAAACAGCCGAATAACAGTTAAAGTTAACTTTACTTGGTCCGGTGATCGTCTGGTGTGTTAAGCGCTAGGTAGTTGGGCGCACAACGGACGTGAGGTGGGTTCAAATCCTGCTGAGGCCAAATGCTTATTTTTATAAGTTGGTCGGAAATTTAGTGATCAACTCAACAATAGACGGACATAGTGTAAAATGTATCGACGCTAATAGCCAGCAAGGACTAAGGCGCCGGAACACACTTTGCCGTCTCCTGCGTAACCGTAGACATGCGAACCCCACTCAGTTGGTAGGTTCGTTAGTCCCCCTGGGTGGGGACGAGGTCTTAAGTTGTCGTGCATAGGACCGTGGTTCGGAACCCACGTTAAGCTGTAGGTCCCGTCTGGCTGACATCACCCAGACGTAAAAGACAGAGCGCACAATAAGCCGAGCGGCTTCAGTGCATGGGTTATCCCGGCCCTATTCTAAGGTCTATCCTAACTTTAATAATTATTTGTTTTATTGTTTATTATTATTTATAATTGATCAACAAACAAAAATGAAACTGGAAGACACGTTTGACATCTTCAAAGATTTTGTAATAATTTTAAAAAAAGTACATCTTTTTAGAAAAGAAAAGCCATGATTATTTTAGCACCAATAAAACAAAACTGATCGTTTTATAAATTATGCATTGATTAAGAATGGGACAAAGTGTAAAATTTTCAGGAAATTGAAAAAGTTGCAAAATAAAGGATTCATAAACACGGCTTATTTAATTATCAAGATTTTAAACAAAAATTTAAGTTGGTCTATAGGTACAGGCGAAGAATATTTATAATCCCGCTGGAATCCGTTGCTACGTTTTTCTTTTCAAACAAAAATGTATTTATGAATAAATTAAACAAATAATAAAAAAAAACACTCTATACTTATAAAACAAAACAATTTTTTCGTAATAAGGTATTGTAATATAAAGTCAATAAATTTTCGTTGAGAATCGTTTCATATTTTTGTGACTAATTTATGTGTTTGTTGATATACGTGAAATGGTTTTTCCGGAGTTTATATTAAAGATTGATTTCATGGAATTTATTAATTAGATATAACAAAACAAATATGTATTGCTAAGTACCTGCATATTGCGTTTCAAAAAAAAATGTTACAACCATAATAATAATTTTATGGTAAACAACAAGATAAGAATTAAGGCTTTATCAATCTTGTATGACTCACTGATGACTGGATTAGGTGTATAAATATTTTGTTTTATGCATATGTTTCCTTACTATTACAACCTAGTAACTATAAATTAAAAATTTTAATCCTTAACCACTAACGTGCAATTTTGAAACGCAACTACTAATGTAGCGTCTCTCGGACGCTCCGAAATATATCATTAGTTTTTTATATCAATATTATTTTTTATTGATTGGTTAACGTAGTTACTAAAAAGTGTTTTTATTTATAATTATTAAAAAATAAATTACCAAAAATTAGATTTTAAAAAATAAAAGAAAATACATTTTCGTTTGCCATGAAAATACATTCGAGGATAAAACGATCTACTAATAAACAAAACATAAATTAATACAAAATAGAGCAAATAAGGAGGTATCATTAAAAATACATTCCCCTTAAACTACATTTTTTAAACACATTTAATACACAATTTTATACTGTAAAAAAGCTGACAGATGGCTTTTGCTTTTTTTAAGGGCAAGTATAGCAAGTCTTTCTTTTAAACACTGTTTAATATATTTTTTTTAAATCTCAATATACCTAATTTTTAAGATAATAATTTAACGCTAGGCTGTCTTAAAAATAGCTAAAAATATATTTTTTATTCTTTCACCATGAATATCTTAAAACTATTAGGTTTAGAGATAAGATATAATTAACAAAAATGGTTGATAAACAAGTGTTAAATTTAAATTTAGGGCTTAAGATAGTGGTTTTCATTTGAAATATTGAAGTTCTTTATTGCCGAACGTCAATTTATGTGGTAAAATCGGAAACTGTATTTTTGCGATAAAAGAATATAGGGTTTATTAAATATGTGTAAAAAGTCGCATTAATTCTTTTCTATCACTATTTATTTTTTAACAAATCGATAAAAATGACGGTTAACATGACATTTTTGAGGGCCATTTTCTCAAAAACTAATTAAGATAGGTATAACATGTGGAACATGTATTTGCTTCGAATTGCCTGTAGAAGTAATTTAAAAAAAATGTATATGCTGTTTCATTTAAAATAGCAAAGCTGGGAGCATTTCCGGTTAAACCAGATGTTCTGCATAAAACCTGAAACATCAGAAATCCTTATCCTATCCAACCAAACATCCGACCAAATTATTTAAATTGTAAATCACTTCAAACAAAAATAGGCTTGATCTCGTGGAAACCCGGTTAACACACATTTCGGTTCGTTTGGCAGGCAAGTACTTGTGCACATCGAAAGCGCAAGTTTCTTTAACCCTACTATGAATAAACTAAATCCTAAAGTAGCTTACAGCGCCACGTTCTATTTTTATTTTTTATTTATTTTTAAAAATATACAGGGTGATCCTGTGCAGGGCTGATGGCTGCTAAGTGAGGATTTTCTTACTTATCATGCTATGACTTATCATTATACAAATTTCCAGCCTTACAGACCTAACGTTACTGGAAGGGTTCACTAGCTTTGGGACTATGTTGGATTTTAACACGGACGTGTTTTGTATTCGCGATTCAGATTAAGGAATTTAAAGTTGCAATACGGTCAATAAGCTGATAAAAATGGGTATCTAGATCCAATCTGGCAAAGAATATTAACAGAAATTACCAGATTTTGGTTTGTGTCTCGGCTACAAGCAAGCACTTTTGAAAACAGGGCATAACAGTAACAAAAAGATTTTAGACATCATTATATAACAACCTAAATAAAACATAGAATGGTGAACAGTCAGCGTTCCGAGGAATTTTATAAATCCAAAAACGTAAGTTCTTGGATATTTAGGCCTGAACTACAGGCACGACAAAACCGACTTGGTACCTTTTTATTCATTGCAGGTTTTTAAGGAAATCCATGATGATAATCACACTTAATACAACGTACGCCGTAGATGTAAAGCTCGTATTACAAGTGAAAATCTTCATGTGCTCTCGATTTTTCCTACAATTCATACTTTTCACATTCTCCATATTAAATTGTCCCCCCTCCCCCTGGACCATCGGCAGGTGACGTCCCTGATCCCTATAACGCTTAATTTTTAGATAATTACGCGTTTAAATTTAATAATTAAAAAATACACGTTGTGCCAATTCAAAACGTTCAATACGGAATTTTGCCAATTCGTGGAAAAGAGACAGTCTAAAGCATCAACTAAGCAAAACCGATGCGTCGCCCTATTCGGCATTTTTTCATGCAGGCATTCTTTGTTGAATCTCTATCTGCTAGTATTAAACACACACTAAAAATTAATTTGAACGTACCAAGCTGGCATAACGTGTATCTATACACTTTCGGTCACTTTAAAAGGTTTAAAGGCATTAAAAGCAACAACAGAGCGAGTCCCGCAATAAGTTTCCATATCAAGAAATTTTTACATGACGGCATTTTTTGTCTAATCTTTACCTGTTAGTGTCCTACAGGCTTTAGACAGACTCCTTTCCATGCATTAGCTTGAAACTTTTAAAGTGGCTTAACGTGTATGTTATTTTCTTTGAAATTTGTAATTAAGTGATATTAAAAAAAAAATAAGCACTGTCAGAATTTACAGTTTAACACTTTAATTGGTTTAATTTTTTTAGAAATATTTCTTGCCAAAAATAAAGGGTTGTTTGTTTGTATAAAGGTTTCTTTAAAAGCAAGCAATTGGGAAATATTTGAAAAACTTTTGAAAAAATTCCTTATTTTTTTCTTTCTTAAAAACGAAAAGAATATTGTATTTAAATTACTACGAGTAATGTCAAATTAAAAAAAATACAGATGTCTTAGTATGTAACAACAGATAATTATTCTTGGTACTAATTTCACAAGCCCACAAAAACATAGTTAAGACCGAGAGGGTAGACCCAACTAGTTCTTGGTATTTTGGGGTGCTAAAACGATATACCATAATAAAAATAAATTTTAACTGTCCAATTTTTCTCCACCAGCTCTCCAGAGGGATGAAATAAAACTTATTATGAAAAATAGAAATTCCTCTGCATTCCTACGTAATTGAGTGCACTAACGCAACTAACGAATAAGAATAATTTTGACCTCATGGTCACCCTCTAAACCGCCCCAAAACCTCTCCAAGGTGGTAAAATGTAACAACGAAATTACTATCCAGCAATTTATTTTCTTCAGTGCAACCGTATAGTTTTTAAATTAAGGAACGTTATATTGTATCACTGGATGCCATTCTAAGATATAATTGCACCTGTGTATTACTTCTGGTTTAACCGGAAGTGATATAAACTTTGATATTTTAAATGGAACACCTTGTATATTTTTAGGATTTTAATTCTAAAAGTTACTTCTGATATAAAACCCTAAATATATTCATAACCTAACTTTTTGGTTTTGAAGAAAATGGCGTTTGAAAATGTCCAAACGACATTTTCTCCAAAACCAAAAAGTTTGGTTTTACATCAAAAATTACTTATAAAATTTAAATTCTTAAAAATATACAGGGTTTTCATTTAAAATATTAAAGTTTATATCACTTCCGGTTAAACCAGAAGTAGTACATATATGCTATTATATCTAAAATTGGCTTCCGGTGATACAATATAACGTTTCTAAATTTGAAAACTATACGGTTGCACTGAAGAAAATTAATTGCTTGATAGTAATTTCCTTGTTACATTTTACCACCTTGGAGAGGTTTTGGGGAGGTTTAGAGGGTGACCATGAGGTCGAAATTATTCTTCTTCGTTAGTTGCGTTAGTGCACCCAATCACGTAGGAATGCATAGGAATTTTGTTTTTTTATTTTAAGTTACATTTCACCTCCTTTGGGAGGTGCTGGGGAAAAATTGGACGGGTAAAATTTATTTTTATTATAATATATCGTCTGGGTCTTAAAATTTTTTTGTGGGCTTGTGTTATTTTTAGTCGGAAACGTTTTACTTTCGAAATATCCATCATCAAACTTAAAAAGAAAATTAACCATATTTTCACTATTTTCTCCTTCATGTTGCAAAATAATTTTTGATTTAAAAGCCTAATTACCACTCAAAAATATTTGATTTTCACCTCTTAGAACTCAATTTTTTATTAACTTTGCTTTTTTTTCATAAAATTGTTAAGATTCACTTTCTAACGCAGTAGCCATGGCGCCGCCATGGTTACTGCGATTGAAATGATTAAAAGTTAAGCTTTGCAATTTGGAAAAAATGAGTAAAATAAGGTAATAAATGGGTTTTGAAGTAGTAAAAACAAATATTCAGTGCAAATTTAGCGGAAAACTTAAGAATTGCGGGCAAAAGAAGGTGAGAATATGGTATATTTAGAATAGTTTTTGATTCAAGTTTGATAATCTTGAAAACGAAACCTGTCCGACTAATTTTTTTTTAGATGCGTGATCGGTGCTTTAAAAAAATCCCGTATACCAAATTTCATTAAAATCGATGATTTGACCGTTTTTTTTAAATAATTGACAACTAATAAGAGCACTTCTTACTCAGATAGTCCCATTATTTTGTAAAAGCTGAAAGTTTGTTAGCACATGCTTCCAACCTAGGTACATGCGATGGGAGACTATGAAGTTTGACTTATAGTGGCTTTGGCAGGTACCAGGTACCAGGTAGGATTCGTAAATTAAAACTTTACTTTTGTCATTTTGTTAAAGCGTAATTTTTATATAATTTACCTTTGGTACCAACCTATTAGAAGATATTTAATGTCCAAAAAAGGTTATTGCTGTGAAGGTACTTTAAAAAAAATTGAAACACTTTGTATATATCAAAATATGTTTTGGGCATTAAAGAATTAGTCATATCTTGTTAAATAACAGAAATATTTAGGTTCATCGGACCATAGGACCACACAAAAATGTTTGTCTGTCAAGAGGTTTGAACTGTTAAAACCTTCTGCCAACTGGGGAAATATCTTATTATAGGTACCCAATTAATATTTTAATAAAATTCAGCTTTTACAAAATGACAAACGTTATGTTTTAATTAATTAAACTTAGGCACCTGGTACCTGCGAAAGCCACAATAAGTTAAACTTTAAAGTCTTCCATACCTTCTACCTATGTTGAGAGCATGCACTACCAACTTTTCAGCTTTTAGAAAATGACTTAGGTCTGCCGCTTACGGGCTTTTAAGGGACGTTTTCATCAAGGAATCGGCAAGTGGCCTGTTTTCCTTTTAATATGGAAAACTTCGACAGAGTTTGTACGAGCTTTAAAACAAGTGTGGACGCGAAACACTATCTCTGCAAATATTGGCCAACTTTGTTGCTGAAAATTTTTTTGAACAAGATACAGTCGGCCGACAATGTTGTCCCGATTGTATCCAAGTATGTACATGGCTTTAAGCCATGTACAGACTCGGACGACAATCGGCGAAAACTATTTGTTGGCCGACTGTATCTTGAATGTTGCACATCGGTCGGCCGACTTGTTGCAAACGCCATGGCAACATCGGTGGACGTTTTCATCCAAGGAATCGGCAAGACGCCTGTTTTTCATTTAATATGGAAAACATCGGCAGGTTTGTACGAGCTTTAAAACTAGTGTGGACGCGAAACACTTGTATCTGCAAATGTTGGCCAACTTTGTTGCTGAAAATTTTTTTGAACAGGATACAGTTGGCCGACAATATTGTCCCGATTGTATCCTAGTCTGTACATGGCTTTAAAATCACGTACAGACTTGGATACAATCGGCGAAAACATTTGTTGGTCGACTGTATCTTGAATGTTGCACATCGGTCGGCCGACTTGTTGCAAACGCTATGGCAACATCCGTGGGCGTTTTCATCCAAGGAATCGGCAAGACGCCCGTTTTTCATTTAATATGGAAAACATCGGCAGGTTGGTACGAGCTTTAAACCGAGTGTGGACGCGAAACACTTGTATCTGCAAATGTTGGCCAACTTTGTTCCTGAAAAATTTTTTGAACAAGATACAGTCAGCCGAAAATGTTGTCCCGATTGTATCCAAGTCCGTACATGGCTTAAGTAGACAGTTCACGAAAGGATGGTTGGGAGGCTTCGCTTTACCAAAGAATACTAATCCATAGAACATCACAAGTAAGATTTCAGCGTACCCCAAAATTTGAGTACCTACCCTGACCACCAGATAGCGAAAGTAATTCAATCGACCAATAGAAACTCGACATGTGGCATTTTGTCATTCCAGGAAAGGTCATCTATTAAATCATTGATCATGCGGGAATCCCAAGACTGGTGGATAAGAACACCAGGACAGAACAAGCGAAAATATTCAATAACTTATACTAGCCAGAATATATAAAAGACCTTCTGAATTACAACCGAATGGAGATAGGAATATTTGTGGATCACCTAACAGGCCATTGCAGACTTAACAAACTATGGACCTGGCAGAAGGAAACCTATGCAGGTTCTGCCAGGAACAAGAAGAAACCTCTGAACATTTATTTTTATTTTATTTAAGATTTACCAAGGAGCCAGTTTTAAGCTTCTGGAGTCTTATTAAAAGACCGACTTGGATAGCGTGCTCTAAAATACAAATAAAGGACACACAATTAGGCTGAGCGGGTTGCAGTGATAGACGATATTCAATTCACCTCCAAGCTAATATAAATAATGGTTTTCCCAGGTAACGCAAAAGTGCTTTTTTAATTTTATTAAAATTCTAAAAACTCATGGTCAAAAGTTATAAGCTAATAAAGGTCATTAATTCAATATTTAAATACCTGTTACTGCCTTAGTGTAATCTTTCTTTTTTTTTTTTAGTTTTTAATGAAAATATTTAAAAATTTTATAGTATAATAAAAGCATAAATTGACATTTTTTGTGTTATTATAACCTTAATGTCGCTTCCGATTTAAACGGAAGTACCTTGAACTTTCCTATTTTAAATAAAAGTGCTCAATTTTTTTTTATATTCGTTTTCTCAATAAAATTTTCTTTTAAATGATATATTATACAGGGTGTTTCTTTTAAATTGGCCGCCAGAGAATACTTAAGAAAAAACAACTAGCGATATTATTTCTGATTTTTTTCTTTGGTAAGTAGGCTGTAGAAACAAAAGAATTAACTATTTTACTTTTACAAGTAGTGATGGTGATATATTCCATTTTTCTTAATAAACTACTTACATTTCGTAATTTTAGATTTTAATGTAATGGATGAAAGAAAATTTAAGATTTTTGAAACATTTTAAATGAAAACATCCTTATTTTTTTTTAAATTTTAATTCTAAACCGAAGTCTCTTTCCAATAACATATCACAATAAATTATTCATTTTCAAATGGCGGTCATAGATTATTTATTCACGACATCCAAATCACGGAATTCATAATTAAATGATCTATGGCCGCCATATTGAAAATAAACAATTTGTTGTGATATGGTTTTAGAAAGAGACTTCGATTTAGTATTAATAGATGAACCAAAATAGGGAAGTTTTTATTTAAAATGTTTGAAAATCTCGAATTTTCTCTCATCCATTACATTAAAATCTAAAATTACAAAAATATAAGTAGTTTATTAAGAAAAATGAAATATATTACTATCACTACCTATGAAAGTAAAATAGGTCATTCTTTTGATTCCACAGCCTACTTACCAAAGAAAAAAATCAGAAATAATATTGATAGTTGTTATTTTCAAACTATTCTCTGGCCACCTGTTTAAAAAAGAAACACCCTGTATGATATATTATTAAAAAAGAATTTAATAAAGAACACAAATATACAAAAAAATTGAGCACTTGTATTTAAAATAAGAAAGTTGAACGTACTTCCGGTTAAACCGGAAGTGACATTAAGGTTAATATAATAAAAAAATCAATTTATGCTTTTATTACACTTTTTAAATATTTTTCCCAAAAACTAAAAAAGAAAGAAAACATTACACCAAGGCACCAAAACAGCATTGAGCAATTCCCCATATAAGTAAAGCATGCGTGGCCACTATTTCTTGACCTTGCTGCAGAGCTGGGATACACTACCAAACAATGGTTAAGCTGTGGAGCGGACATAAAGCATCGCGAGACCCGTGCTTTACTTATATGGGGTATTGCGCCGTGGAAAGTTTTTGCTGTTTGGGCAATTACAGGTATTTAAATATTGAATTAAGGACCTTTAATAGCTTTTAACTTTTGACCATGAGTTTTTAGAACCTAATGATTATAGACACTTTTTATCTACTAACCAAAAAATATCTAAATCACGTAGTTTCAAAAAGTTTGACTAAAGCTCATTTCAATTGCATAAATATTTACCAGATTTTTTCCGTGTAGGTTGTTTTAAAATAGTAATGGTTATAATTAGGTCTTAAAATCGTTTTGGCTACGAATAATATTTGTTTGACAGAACTGATCAATTATATATAAGATCACTAAGTTTTTTTCTCTTTTTTTAAAAACTCTTACAGAAAAATATAGGGTATTATACACTATTATTTCCCCAAATAGAAAATAGACCAATCAGAAACCACCATTTTTCGGATAAATCGGATAAATCGTATAAATTTTGTTTAGATAAGTGAATAAACCACATGTGCTGTTTAACCGCGAACACATTTCTGTCATTTAACCTAGCTGTTAAAATTAACAGTGTGTAACACTATTATCAGTAAAAATCTGTGTTTTTGGCTTTTATGTAAGTTTTCAGAAAATAATCTAGCCGTATACCACTCGACCTACAAATTTAAATCGAACTACCCAAATTATGTTTCGCTATAATTTCTTGGCAAATAGTTTTATAGACTATAATTTAAAAAAACTCCCCTTGCTGCGCGGCCTCCTGTTTTTTTTTTTTTAAATTATTGTCCATTTAACTCTTCGCAAAAAAACCTTGTTTAAAATATTTTATTAATTTAAATTTATAGATGTTGTGATATAATATATAAAAAAAAATTTTGATTTCAGCCCTTTGTTTATTGTCTTCCTGTCAGATTAGTGGAATATATACTGTTTAGAATATAATTAACTTACCCTATCTTAATCAGACGCGCTCGAAAATTTCTAATGGGTATATATTTTAGTTTTTTACAATCGGCCCTGTATATAGGGCTCATATTTGGTGGAGGTACTTAATCGGATACAAGCTATTTTCCGGTATATTGATCTGCCGCGCTGTCGTAAATTTCGAAATCCCCTCTTTGGCTCCGCAACTATACTATACATTGTCTAACACGTTTAATGAAAAGCAATGATAATAGCGTCTATTAACGCTTCAATCATAACTTGAATAATTACACACGTGGTGCCATTACTAGGTTGGACACACACCAACAGCTTATTTACATAGTACATATTGGAACTCGCAAGTTAAATTAATTTCCAATAGTGGTTATTGTATTAAATTGCCTTTAACTTTAAATATTTAAACAAGCTGTAATTTGCCAATTTAGGCCAAGGCCTACCCCTATAGATTAATCCCTTTATTAAAGCTCTTCACCAAAATGAGCTTTTGAATATTATAAATTGCTGAATAACAGTTGATACTTAAAAATATACAATGATTTACAAAGAGTTGACACATCAAACAAAAAAAAATATATATTAAAATTATGAAAAACGCTTTTTTACAATTGCTTGTATAGTAATCTTAAATCAATAATGAAATTTTAAAACTTATTAATGAAAATGAAACTAAATTACCCAAAAATAGAAATATTGGCATGTTATCTAATAAGTGTATTAACCTGTTTTTCCAAGAAATACAGAGAAATAAGGTTCGTAACTTAAAGAGGTGATTCCTTGCATTATTCTAAGCAAAACAGTCCATTATACATTATGTCCGAAGATTAATAGTTTTTAAGAAAATTAAGTCGTAAATAATTAAACTTTCTCAAACAACGCAGTAACACAACCGCGATACGAGCAACCGGGGACCGCAACTAATTCTTTGAATGGTTTAGGTTAATATGATATTTAAAGTTTATGCCTTAAATTTTAAAATAGTTTTACGCAATTTTATATAGATTTTTTTTATTTTATAACGCTGCACTACATTACATATACTAAAAAAAATACGTGGCGATACGCCCACGATTATCAGTTACTTATTTAAAACAATGCGATGCACCAAAAAAAGAAAAAAATAACATTTGTAAATCACATCGGTAAAGTTACAGTGAAATGTACTGGTAATAACAATACATCCCGTTTTTACTCCAACTTTACGATGTTTTAGGCGATAAAATTAGGGACCACCCTCCATGTGTCCAGAAGTCTTTGGTTTTTTATAAATGTTCTTCTAGATGGTAGCCTTTGATTAGAAAAACATTCTTTGTAAATGCGTCTAGCTTCTTTAAAATTGAAATGAGCCTTTACGTAAATAATAGGCACATTGTGATACACGTGTGTACCAAAAATATCTTTTCCTACGAGCGTGCGGAAAAGTCCACATCAGACCTATGCTGGCGGATGTTGTTCACTTGCATTCACTACATTAAAATCTGTCTAGAAAATATTATTTTATTTAATTAACAGATGAGGGTATATTTTCTTAATGCCGGATCTTAGACTATAAATAAATATTTAACGTTAAAAAAGCCATGTATTATTGCATCTAGGTGGCTGTGATCCTTTACTTATGACCATATTTTTAATCCGATTGCAAATAAGTTGGTATGGTTAAATTTGTCAAAAAATCCTTTCTTAAAAACAAGCTTCTTTAAAAGGGTTGAAATTTGAAAAATAATAGGAAATGCCAACTTGCCAAATTGTTCCATTTCTATCTTCTCTACTGGTCACTTAAACTTTGCGATAGTATATTTCTAACATCTACTAAAATAACTAAATCATTTGCAAGCAATCATGGCGACCTAGATGCAATATAAAAAATGGCTCTAAAAAAATCAAATAAGCTTAAAAAGTTTTCAAAACATCACATCCTAACTTGAATTATCTTAGAGATTCAAAAATGTGAAAACATACAGGGTGTTCCTCTTAAATATTCAAAATTGGAGCTATTTCCGGACAAACTGGAAGTGACTGGAAAGGAATAGGTCTAATACTCTAGGAGTTATAACTTGTCTAATAAATGTGTTGACATCCGGTATTGTACAGGGTTTTCATTTATATTTTGCCACTCAATTTTAACTATAACCAAGGAGGATAGAAAAAACGTTCTATATAAAAGTTTCATACTTTTTCATTTATTATCTCTGGAGCATAAAAGAAAAAAATGAACATCAAAAACTCAAGAAAAATTAAAAAGTACATTTTTTTAAAATGGAACCCACTGTATATTATATCACCATTAAAAAGATCTTTTTAAAAGCTTTTTAAAAATACCACATTTGATATATCTATCTTTAATAGTTTCGGAAATATGGCCATTTAAATCTGGGTATGGTGTCCATTACATTTACAGTCTCACCTTAGTGCGTCGGTAGGTATACTTACTGAAAATTATATCTACGATTTTTTAGATTTGGTGGTCATATTTCTCAAACTATTAAAAGACATATATATATATATATATATATATATATATATATATATATATATTAAGGTTTTTAAAAGACCTTTTTAATGGTAATATAATATACAGGGTGTTCCAATTTAAAAAAGTTAACCCCTTCATTTTTCTTGCGTTTTTGATATTCATTTGTTTGTTTTTATGCTCCAGAGATAATAGATGAAGAAGTATAAAACTTTTATAGAGGACATTTGTTTTTTCTATCCTTCTTGGTTATAGTTAAAAGTAAGTGGCAAAATATAAATGAAAACCTTGTACCTATGTACTTTAAAAAAGCAAGGCATATCTTTTACATTATTGTGTTGCATTTGTTTTAAAGACTTCGTATGTTGGGCTTCATTTATATATTAGTGTAAGCCTAAATTTTTTATTTCCTGTTTTAAGTTTAACTTAAATATAGAAAAAGAAACTTTTAATTGGAAACAACATCCTTTCCATGACAAATTTTAAATTCTGCATCAAATTCTCTCTTTCTGGTATAATTTCCTGTACCCTTAGTTAACCATTACCAAAACAATTAAATAATTAAATGTTTAATAGATTTTATTATAAAATATTATTACTTTCTTTTATACAGCGTGTTTATTTAAATTCGCACCATATAAAACCTTTTTTAATTCTTAATTTTACGATTTTTTTATTTTATAACAAGTATTGCATTGTCTAAAATTTAAAATGCAATTATTAGATATACATTTTTGCAGTGCTATACGAGGTATGTTCAAAAATATAAATGTTGCTCAATCTTTAGTTTTCAAAAAATTGATAATGTTTAAAAAGAAAAGATGTTTAAAAATAAACATAACTTTTAAACATAAAAATTGGTTAAAAAACTATTTATTTTTTTCTGCGATAGCGAGCGTTTCTACCAATTTTCGCTGTTTTGACACTTTTTAATCTTTTTTACATATTACATATTACATTTCGAAATAAGTATGCAGTTAAGTTGAAACTTCTTCATTTGTAAACAAATAAATAAAATAGACTATGAATAAAAACAAATAATATCCCAGTATTAGGTTAAAATAATACAAGCACGTCATGCTGACCGATAACACTTCTTCACGTAAGCGCGTTAAGGTTTAACAGTAATAAAATAAGGTTTTCCCTTAGTACTGCTAGTACTATTTGCCTATTCCAATAATTCTCTATTATCAAAATTTAAAAATGAATTGACAACTAAATGTTATGTTTCATGCAACCGGAAATGTCATTTTTTGATAACTTTGTTTTGCAATGGTTACTGTGATTTATTTCATATAGTAAATTAGTAATATTTAAATTTTTTAATATTCACTGTTTGTTATTATTATTATTTTTAAATCAGCATGTTTGCATATTTAATCCTTAACATCCCTTGTTTATAATAATTTTCAGTATTATAAAAAATAAAGGTAATTTCTTCCAAGCAAAATTTATATTTTTTGACATACCTCGTATACCACTACAAAAAAAATTAATATGTGATAATTGCAATTTTAAGTTTTAGATTATGCAGAAGTTTTATAAGAATACCTTTTATCGTTCAATAAATAATAACATGAGTTTTCCATATGGTGCGAACTTAATTAGACACGCTATACGTATAAAAACACATAATAAATAAAATTTGGTATTGCCCTTTCTGGTTAAAGTGACCACCAGTCCCGATTTTGGCGGGACAGTCCCGCTTTGGAAGGATTATCCTGCGTCCCACCAATTTTTGAAAATGTCCCGATTTTTGGTGGGACTGGGTGTAAACAAAGAAAACAAAAGGTTTTCGCGGAGGTGCGAATGTTTTCTTTTGGTATCCAAAAATTCGGGAGGTGAAAAATTAACTTTATGACCATTCATATCATCAACCCATGTTGACCGATTTATTTTATTTATCGTTTTCCATTAAAACACTTATTTTCTTTTATCTTTTGACATCCCATGAAGGCCTATGTCCAAATATCAGAGTACCGTGCGTGTCGGGTTATTAGATATTTAACCCATCGTTTCCCTGTTCCGTCAACGTTTTCTAAGCACTGAAACATGTAATTTTGCATTCCACGGCACCTTTTAGACAACGCGGTAGTGCCACCATGGACGTAATTTTTAAATAACTACTACCCAAATATGTCTTCCCCGCTTGGAATCGAACCGGTAAGTTCTGGCTTTGAAGATCAACGCTCTGATCAATGCGCCACGAGGGAGACTAGGAGACTTTGGAGGTATTTTTTTTATAAAAAGGTTTAACGAACATTTTAGGAAAATTAGTATTAAGATTGATATGTTAGGAAGTTATATATCGAACAATAAAAACCGGACCCTATCTCACTAACTGCTTATACGGCAACAGCATATTATTTGTGATAGACGAATGTTTAAATGAAAATATTTTAAAAAGTAAAAATATTAGGCCTAGACAACCTTTTATAAAATTGCCCTTATTTTTAATGCTAAATAGGACAAGAATATAAAAATAGGTAGTTTCCATTAGAAAAAAGTTTTCTCAGTTTTTCAAATTTTATTTTTAATTTAATTTTTCGCGTACCTTGTATTATTAGTTATCGAAATTGCGTATAAAATCCGTTATTTGAATCCTTCGTCTACAACAAAGCTTACTGAAGTGAAACAATAAATGCTTCCGAATGAAGAAATTGGCAGATATTTTACTGCTTGCAAACGTCATTTTTCGCATAAAAAATTTAAAATGTCAAAAAGGTTAGACTTAGGTATAGGTTATTATACACAAGAATTGTCTAGAATTTTGTGCAGAATTTAAAAATAAAATAATATACTAAATGATCCATTTAAAATCAGAAAGTTGATACCCGCCCACGAATAATGAAACACCCTGTATATACAACATTTAAATAAATTAAAGGTTTGTAATACCCCCTTATACTTTTGTATTTAATTTTTGGCTCCATCTGCTATAGTTTTTGAGATAAAGTAGTGTCCCAAGATAAACGGCCCACCCGGTACATGCGTTATTTTGTAAGAATTTAATAAATAATTTAAAAATGTTATTTAAAGTGAGTGATTCTATTTAAAAATTAAAGTTAGTCGTCGTCGCTAATTTTTGGCTTACTTTAATACTTTATTTAAAATAAGGAAAACCGAGGGCAAAAATAAGAATCGAACTGTCCAAGCACTTGTCCAAACAACTGAGTTTTAAACTATTTTTTTAAACTAATGTTCCCTATTCTATTTTAAAAGGTTTGTCTGTTAGGTATTAAAAAAATCCTTTATGTTATTGCGTTTTTCTAATAAATTACAGGTATTGATAAGATCATAGGTATTATTATTTATATTATATAAATATTATAACGTATCTCTTACAAATGTATTTTAAGAAAAACAACAAAATGAAAATATTTCTTACACAATTATAATATTACATAAAAATATACATGGTGTCCGCTAATTAATAGTAGACGTAGAAACCAAAGATTTCTTATGCCAAAATATAAAAAATTAACTTAACATACCGAAATCTAAAACCTGATAATAAATAAGATACAGGGTGTCAAAATAAAAAAATGTATAATTTAATATAAGGGCATCGCATTTATGGCAAATACGCTGTTTTTAAATGAATATCTTAAAAAACGGTTGTTTAGAGCCAGTCTTACAAATAAACGTTTTGTGTAAAAAACACTGGGGAGTTTACCGGTTTATTTAGAGGGTACATACTAAGTAGCACAAAAAAAATGATATGATATCTTAAAAAACCTTAATTAAAAATATTTCAAATGCATCAATTATTATCGAAATAAATTTGAATTTTTTTTTAGTTTGACACCCTGTATCTTCCTTATTATGAACTTGTTTTATATTGGTATGTTTAGTTTAATCTTAATATTTTGGCATAAGAAATCTCTAGTTTTTTTTGTGAACGAATAATTAGCGGATACCTTGTATATTGTAAAAACATCTAAAAAATCTGGTTGTTAAAGTAAAAATAGTTCAATTTTTTTCCTTGTAAAAAGTTATTCTTCTAATTAGTTCCTTTAGTAAAAATAACTTTAACGGTATTCATTAAAATGCTTAATTAATCTTTATTTATCTTATGTTGTACAAAATCGATTATCCTATCGGCTAAACTGATACCCAAAGGGATCTCCAATTTATCACGTACACCAAACATATGATGTAAACACTGATCGTACTTGACTAAGGTCAAATGTATAATGTAACCACAATTAACTAGTAATATATTATTAAATTAAGTTAATATTTAGTAAGGTCGCGTTAATTGGAACACACAACTTTGGCTGCTTTTTTTTTCAAATGAACACATATAATTTTTGTTAGATTTTTAAATCTTTTATTAAATTCTAACTATATTTTATGTACAATGTCCCTTTTCTAAGCCTATAAGTTATCGAGAAATCAACCATCATTTTTTTAATATGTAGGTACATACATAAATATGTAAGCTAAAACAAACTTATGTAAAACACGGGGATTTATTTTATTTTTTTTAATCGCTCGGACACACCAATTTTTATTTTTGCTGCGTTTTTTTATTGCAAATTTATTTTACCAAGGCAAATCAAAAAATAGGCTATAACTGCCAATTTTTAATTTTTAAATAAAAATACTTGTCTTTTTTTTTTAATTGGAATATTGAAATTTGCATGGATTAAAAAAATGTTGGTTATCACCATTTAGTTTTAACACCCTATACCGGGTGATGCGACGCAGAGCGGAACATAGGAAATCCCATGTCCATTTTAAGAGGGTTTATTATTGGCTTCCTGTACATTTTACAAAAAAATGTAAAAACTTTTGATCAGACTGACTAACCCTTGTGCCAAATTTTGAAAAAATTTAATTAGCGAATCTTGAATTGTTTAATTAAATGAAATTGCACAATTACCAAATTTTTAGTTTAGGTAAAACCAAACAGACAGCAGCTACCAGCAAAAAATTTCTTATAAGGCTATCACTGATTTTTTTACATTTTTTCTCAGGTCCATGACAATATTCATCTTTTTAGGTACATGTTTGGTTTACCTAAACCGAAAATTTGGTAATTTTGCAATTACATTTAATGGAATACTATATATAAGATTCGCTTATTAAAACTTTTTGGAACTTGGCACGAAGGCTTTATCAGGCTGGTCTCTTTAAAAAGTTATCTTACATTTTTTCTATAAAACGTACAGGGGAGTCAAAAATTAATCTCCTTAAAATTAACATGGGATATCCTATATTCCGCTCGGTGACGCACCCCGGCATACATAAATTTACCATGAAGAACCCGCAGCCAAAAATAAAAATCAACGTGATAAAACGTTTTCTGGAGAAATAAATTACTAAATTTAAAATTAATTTGTTTCAACTTACGTGTATTTATACACATTTTTAAAGACATCGATGGTAAATTTCTTAAATACTGTAAACTTTATATTGTTAAGTACCTACAAGGCAGGAAAATATAGTGAGAATTTATTTCAGATGGTAGTCACTTATTTTTGAGACTCCCTAAATACATGAATTTACTATAAAAGAAACCGTAGCCAAATATAAAGGTATACGTGTTTAGGCGTTTATCAAAAAGACAAACCACTGAACCTCACTGTATAATCAAACTTAGTTTTTACCATTTTTATAAATTCTATATAAAAATAAAAACCACGTTAATTTATTCCATTATTTTATATTTTTAATCAGCTGGGTACAGAATAAAAAAATAAAATAAATAATTTATACAGGGTGTTTCTTCTTAAGAATAGCGTGCATTTATTCTACAAAAAGTTTATATAAATATGGCTCCTCAAATTTTGTCGTTTTTAAGATACGAGGTGTTAGGCTTTTAAAAACCTTAAAATTTCTTAAACACTTTTTTTGGAAAAATATGTTTGGCCAGATATAAAAGCTATTTAATTAAATATTTGTTGTTGTTGTTGTTGTTACATAATTGCTAATAGAAAAATATAACACCTAATTTTTAATTGTATTGTCCAGGATTATGCAATTTAGCGGATATAATTTTTTTCTGAAAAACTAAGAAAGCTACGTAAAAATGTGAAAAAACAAAAAAGTTTAATTTTTGAGCGTTTCATCTGGAAAAAATATAAAAGTTGCGCCCGCCACATCATTTTAACAAATACCATAGCCAAATTTTACTAAAATCGGGTCAGGCATATTTAACTGATGTTAAAAGTGCTGTGATGAAAAAATTTAATGCTTCCTAATTGTAAACTTAACAAACAATTTTTTAACCATGTATGTATTTTGAGGTACAATATGATTAGCCCTTAAATGACAACACCGGGTCGCTCGTGACCCCGCGAATAATATTTTAGACACATTTCTTGCAAAAGTTGTCTTATAATATAGCTGTTACACCTATCTTTGTAGCTTGGTTGTTACTATTACCACAGCAAATAACGTATATCGCAGAAGTTTATTGCATGAACTATAGGTGTTTGGGGTCGCCAGCGACCCGTGTTGTTGTTTACGTGATAAAAAAAGAATATTAAAGGTTAAACAAACTAAAGGAGATTAAAAGGCGATATGAAGATAATATTAAGGATATTGACAATAATTATTATGACTTAAGTGATATTGGGAGAGAATCTAAAGAACAAGAAAAGAAAGAAGTGGATGCAGACGAAATAGTGTATAAACCAACTAGAAAAGAATCATGTCGATAAATTACCTTTAGCACATCTACAACAAAGTGATTTATGTAAGCATTAGTTACAGGTGGCACTCAAAATTTTTTTCAATATACACAGACAGTGAAAAAATATTCTGCATCTTCCTAAACCTAAATGGATAAAAACTAAGTAGGAAGCTTGGAAATTTTATTTTGACGACAAAATGCAGCATAATGTTATTTGCGAAACAAACGAAAAACTACGTTGAAATAATATACACTTTTCAGAAGCATAAATATTTACAACACAGAACAATAAAAAAAATTGTAAGACCTAATGCTTTACTGCACACAAGTAATGCTTTACTGTACATAAGTAATGCTTTAAAGAATAACTATCAGAATGTTATAAAAATGTGCAAAAATAAATTTTCTTTTCCTACAAAAAATTATTGGTTGAATTACAAAACAACCAACAAAAAGAGGTTAGATAGGTTTGTTGCTGTTTTAACTTTAAAATACTAATAATTTTTCATGGAGTCATATGCGACCCATGTTGTCATTCATGTATAAAATAAAATTATGGTATCGTTTAAGGGTTAGGTTATTTTTATTTTATACAAACTTCCGGTATTTTCAAATCTTGGGGACTTTGTGCTTAATATTTCATATCTGTACACATTTTCGCGATTTAACAGTATTATGCACAGTTTTCTTAATTTAGAGAAAAGGTCAATTTCACAACGTCGCGCTTCGGTATAATAAGAAGAAAGTTAAAATGATCGGTGATTTTCAACTTACGCGGTCAAAAGCTTTTACCGTCGTTTTCTTTATTAAGAGGCCAACAAATTTAAAAAAAAACTACTTTTCTCATTACAGTGACAACAACAAACACTGTAATCAAAATATTTTGATTGCATAGAACCAGAATTAAATTACTTCCAAAAAGTTTATTTTTACAACAAACACATTTAAAGACTTTTTATACATACACATTTTATGTTCCCAAAGGAAACCTAATATTAATTTTACTTTTTATGTTGCACGATTTCTGCAAATTAAAAAAGCATAGCATTAGGTTTCACTCCTGTGCTTAATTTTTATATTACCAGTTTTTATAAATTTACGTAAGTTTGTAATTTTTTTAATTAAAACAAAATTGTATTATTTATTCTAGTTAGTCGTAATTTAAAATTAAATATCCATACAAATTTTAATTAGGGTATTTTTTATAGCTGTACGTTTAAGAAAAACTTTAATTTTTCAGTTTAGTTACCAGGTATAAAAAAATATGAATACTAAAATAAAATCCCCCAAATTATTTTATTTTTATTTTTAATTTTGTTTAAAAATATAAATATTTGGTTGTTTTGAATGTAGGTAAGTTTAAATTTAATATTTTATATAATTGTATAAAGATATGATTTTTATTTGTTTTTTAAATAACCCTAATAATTTATTACCATGAATATTCTAAATAATAAAATTTTTAATTTAAGCCAATCTGTAAAAACAAAAGTATCTTAACAAAAACGTTTGTTTTAGATGTTTTTTTTCAATTTACTAAATGTATTGAATATTTTCTGTTTTGGGAATAATTTAACCCTATTTAAAAATAATTGAGGGTCATCTTTATTTTCCTTTACTTTCCACAATACAAAACATACTTTGGTATGACGGAAAATTAAGGAGATATCTGATATTTAAATCAACGGTATCACATTTAAAAAAAAATAATATTTTTATATTATAGTTCTTAATAATACACGTTTCCTGTAAATGTTAAGTATTAACACAGCATACCTGTAACAGACTACTAAGGTAAATTTATGCTAACACAATGTTTTACGTTTTCATATTTTAAAAAATATAACTACATAAAAATATGACGTACTTCAATGCAAAATAACTGAAAATTCTCCACCCATTGTAAAATATATTTTTCGCATTCGTTTGTACTTAAAAAAGAATTTTTTAACGGTTTTACTTAGCTTGACCAGTTTTTTATTTGTTTGTTATTTATTTTTTATTTATTTGGGTCAAATTTAGTAATTGGAATTTCACCCCTTCCTGACGACCGATCGATCTGACATTTGGTAGACGCTCCCAATCTTGGTGACAATACAATATAATACAATATAATACATTTTTTATGGTTGTAAATCAAAGATGACCGCCAATACAAAATGGCGGATTACATATTACTTCACTACAACCTTGATATGGGTATTAAATGAAAGGGCTTGATTCGTAGAATACACTATAAAAAATTAAAATTCAGGGTGGCCGCCCTCTATAACTACCTGAATATGGGTCAAAAATCTAATAAAAAGCTAATTATGTAAATTACGTGCTAAAAGCTAAAAAATAATTCGGTAAGTTCTAGCTACCAGATCAAACCAATATTTTCATCAATCTGGGGTATTGATTAGACAAATAATAAAATCGTTGGTTAGTTCTGGTTAGTTATAGTGGGAAATGTCCCGGTTAGTTATAGTGAGAAATGTCCCACTATAACTAACCAGAACTAACCAACGATTTTATTGAGGTAAACTCAATAGAATCAAAAGTATCAACTAACAACAAAACTAAAAACTTAAAAATAAATTATGTAAAAAAATATCTTAAACGGTTTTATTGTTCTAAAAGCTAAAAATAATTCGGTAAGTCTTAGCTACCAGATCGCACTAATCTTCTCATTAATCTGAGGTATTGATTAGACAAATAATAAAATCGTTGGGCACGTAAAATTTTTATTATGTCATTTTCTCTGGATACGCTAGGCCCAACAATTTTATTATTTGTCTGATCACTACCCCAGGTTGATGAAAGTATTAGTGCAATCTGGTGACTAGGACTTACCGAATTATTTCTTAGCTATTAGTTCAATAAAACCGTTTTACCCATTTTTTACATGCTTTATTTTATTTTGGTAACAGTTCAAGAGAACTTAATGTTTAAGTATTCCATTACCGTAAGTGCATGATTTTATGGTGTTTTACCCATTCTTTTTCCTGTTCCATTATCGTTATCCAAGCACTGAAACATACAGACATGGCCTTTCACAGAACCTTGTAGAACTAGTGGTCGTGCCGTTATGGCCGTTATTTTTAATAACCACTACCTTCACTTAAATAACCAATACCTATAAAGAAGTAAAACTAACTATCAATGCGTAGGCAGACGTTTACATATTTTATTTTACGTACTATGAAAAATATAATTTAAGTTATAGATTTGTATTTTTATTGTATCGTACAACAATACTACATTGTTTTTAATTTATTATTTTTTGTTTTAAAAGCCTTGACCACACAATTTGGTATTTAAAAATTCTAATTAAATTTTCCACAATTCGGTTTCTTATAATGCACATTTTCTGTAAATTTTATGGTTATAAGGTATTATAGTTTTGCTGAATAAAGATACAAAATAATTTATATGCTTGGTTAATGTTTTTCCTTTTTTGTGTTTTAACATAACTTTATAAAATAATAATTTGTTTTTAAAGCAAACTAATAAATAAATGTTTGCTACCTTTAACAAAACTGAATGTTCTTTTTATTTGTTAAACTTAAAGTAAACGACAAAGTAAACGTACTTGTAAAATTAATAAATTCTCAGTTTTTTTTAAGAAAATATAATACTATTTTTTCAATATAGTTCTTAATGATACTCGTTATATATAAATGTTTAATATAAGCATTTACACAGCATAATAATTGTAATAGCGTACTGAAGTTAATTTATGCTGACAAAAAATGTTTTGTTTTTATATATTTTTAAAATATTACCCCATAAAAAATATGTGATTAAATGTAAAAAAAACTGATAATTCTCCACCCACTGCACAATCTATTTTTCGCATTTGCTTGTACTTAAGCAAGGATTTTTTTGTGACAGTCCAATAGGACCTTATATCTTAGTATCCAAGTGCCATAAGTACCTGATTTTCTTATGTTTTACCCATTTTTTTCAATGTAGACAAAGCGGCAGTGTCCTACGGACGTTATTTTTAATACCTACAACCTTACAAGGACTACATTATTTTTATATTTTTAATATAAAGAAAACGACAAATCTTGTAATTGAAAAATTGTCATGGCACGTCAAGTGAAATTTTTTCAATTAGTATAAATCTTCTGTTTATACTTATATAGACAGACATTTACATACTTTACTTCTGTTAATTGTAGGTACTATGAAAATATATTTAAAATTATAGATTTTTATTTGTTTTGTATTTACTTATAACAATAAAACGTTGTGTTTTATTTATTATTTTATGTTTTAAAAGCCTTGACTACACCATTTGTTATTTAAAAATTTCAACCAAATTTTCACATTTCATTTTTTTATGATGCACATTTTTGGTAAATTTCATGGTTATTAGGTTTAATGATAATAATGATACAAAAAAATGTCTATTCTTAATAATTTGTTTTCATTTTTTACATTACCTTATAAAATAATTTGTTTTTTAGCAAATTCCCTACTACATACTGAATGTTTTTTTTTTATTTAGAGGCATTTGTAAAACTTTAAGTAAACAACATAATTGAAATTGTAGAATTAAAAATATCAATTTTTTTGTTAAAAAAATATTATTTTTATGCGATCCACTATACATGTGGTTGTTTAAAGTCAGGACCTTCCCTCCTAAGTTTTGAATTGTTCGGTATTTTTTAAAAGTTTAATGACTTTAGTAAGACATTATAAACCAAATTTTGGACAAGAAATGACAAAGTATGTGTCAAAATTGGTCCCAATTTTAAAAACAAAATTAAATAGAAAGAGGGTCTGGTAGCACATTATTTTAAAGATTCTAAGTAGTACTTTACAACCCTAGAATATAGTCAATACCTTTACCTACTACAAAATGGCAGTACTTTCAAAATTACCTTAATACCTGATTAGAATTGCCACATTTCCAAAAATAGTAATGTTATAAATGCCTAATGTGGTATTTTCTTGAAGCTCCTTTAAAGATCTATTTAATGGTAATATGGGTAAAAATATACAGGGTAGAACAAAAAAAAATTTATTTTTAATGACGCACCCTGTATAATAATTACCTTTAAAAAGATATTTAGATTTAGAAGACCTTTAAGAAAATACCACATTATACATATATTTAATTTCCTTACTTTCGAACATGTGGCCATCTAAATCAGGTATTCAAGTAATTTAACTCTCAGTTTGCCATTTATATAATATGTCATTGCTTGCCTAAAATTTGTTTTGTATTGTCTTACTAAAGTCTTTAATTTTTTTTTTTATCGCATATAATATTATTTTTGTTTTTTAATCTATGGGTAATATGTAATATGGTTAAAACTTTATACACCCCAACATATTTCTACCCTTTCAATAGTTTTCGAACAAAAGTAAGCGACTCCCTTTCACAGATTGGTGGCTGTCGAGACGAGCCTCCAAAGCATAATGATATTCGAGGATGTCGGTAGTAACGAATTTCTTCCCCTGTCCCTTTAGACGTCCTCGTTGCAGATTCGGTGGGCATACAGTAATAAGACTAGTAATACATTATTAAGGCTACTTATATATATATAATTATAAATTAGTAAATTTTTAAGAAAACAAAAACCCTTAAGTAGATAATAGTAAATTATGTAACAAGTGCATTAAGTGATACTTTTTTACGAATGGGAAGTTTGACAGCTAAGTTAAGGTTAACAAAATGTTAAAGTAAAATTATGTATCATTAGTTTTTTATTACCTCATATAAAGACTAGTTTAAAGTTGTTAGTTTAACAATATAAAGTTTACAGGTTTGAAGAATTTGAATGTCACTAAATGTTATGTTAAACTTCATGTAATTTTATCTATTTTTCTCATATTTATTAAAGTTATTTACAATAAACCGACTTTCTATGTACAAATCTAACTGGTTATGGGCCCAGGAATGCTGATAGTCGAATTGTAAATAGTTTTTGTAAAAAATGTTGGTAAAAAGCCAATAGTCAGAATGGATTAGCCAAGCACTTAAAGCCATTAACCGGTGAGTCAGACTGGCCTATATGGAAGAGAAAAATTAGAGATCTGCCAAATTATCATGAAGGAGCGTTGTATGCGATTGATGGCAAGTTAGTGAAGGTTAAGCCATTGGCAGAAGGAGCTACGGAAGCGGAAATCAAACAGTACAAGGAGAGATCTGATTTATACCGTAAGGCAAACAGTTTCGCAAAGACAATGATAACATCCTCAGTTAGTGACTTAGTGTACCAAAAGATCATGGATAAACAAACAGCCCATGAAGCTTGGGAAGCGCTGAAACTACAGTTTGAAGCAACATCCAAAGACCAGCTGTTTAAAATTTGCACAGATTTTTTCGCTTTCAATTGGATACCAGGAGATGACGTTTCTACGCATATTGCAAAGTTAAGAAGTTTGTGAAATGAACTCAACAATGGACTTAAAGTTAAAAATGTATCAACACTACCTGATATCATGCTATTTTGTAAAACACTTCACATTCTACCAAAAACTTTTGAAACATTTCGGTCCAGTTGGATGATGTTAACCAAAGAAGATGAAAAGACCTTTGATGAGTTAACAGTGCAGTTATGTATGTATGAAGGAAACTTTGTAAATAGTGCGGACAGCGAGAGGAGTTAAGAGGCCCTCGTTGCAATCGAAAAATGTAAAAACTATAAGAAGTTCAGTGACAAAAAGAATGATATTTGTAACTATTGCAAGAAAAAAGGACACTGGGTGAAATCTTGCAAGAAGTGGATAGCTGATGGAAAACCACCCAAAAATATGGAGAGAAAAGTCCAGCTATAGCCACTAGCACAACACCTATGTCTACAGATGTTAAAGTAAGTCCACTTGAGTCAAATCCAGTAGATTGGTGGATAGATAATGGTGCAACAAAGCATGTAACAAACTGTTCAAATGTTTTCGTAAATTTTGAACATTTTAAACATTCTTGTATCATAAAAGCCGCCGGCAAAGAAAGTCTAAATGCAGTTGGAAAAGGTACCATAAACATAATATCAACAGTAGGAGATAAATGTGAAGAGATGACGTTAAGTGATGTATGGTATGTTCCAAATATTTCCAAGAATTTATTTTCAGTTTTATCTGCTCAGGATAAAAATGTAAATAGTAAGTTTAGATCGTCACCTACAGAATGTTTGTTTGAGATTGCTGGAAGAAAAGTTTTACACGGGACTCGTGATTTAGGTGGAACCCTATATAAAGCAGCAATAAAATCAATTGTACCAGAGCAAAGAGCTGAAGTAAACGCAGTAGAAGCCAATCATTCATTGCTACAGTTGTATCATGAAAGGTGGGGTCATCAAGATAAGCGACATGTCAAGAAATTGCTCGAGAGCGAAGAGGGCATTACCGTTAGACTTGACGATGACTTATGTGAGCCTTGCATTTATGGAAAAGCTCATCGCCAACCGTTTGGGACAAGAAAAACAGCAACACAGCCAGGTGAACTAATGTCATCAGATGTATGCGGACCTTTTCACGAATCGTTTCCGAAGAACCGATATTTAGTAGTATTTAAGGATAGTTATACCAAATTTCGTTATGGCTATGTTATTAAGGAGAAGTCAGAAGTAAAAACAGCTCTAGAAAACATGATAGCACATGCGAAAACAACAGGTCATTCGATTAAAGAGTTATTGAGTGACAATGGAGGAGAGTTTGTTAATAAGGAGGTTAGAAATATTTCGTGTAAAGAAGGTATCACACAGAGGCTAACAGCTCCTTACACGCCACAGCAAAATAATGGAAGCGAGAGAGAAAATCGCACAATAGTTGAGATGGCTAGAACGTTCAAATATTCAAATCCAGATATACAATTCCCTGAAGCAATATGTATGTAATCATCTGTAGATGGTGTTAGTCCTTATGAATTATGGTTGAGAAAGAAGCCTAGAATAAAACATTTTAGAATAATTGGATCAGTCTGTTACGCTCATATTGCAGTTTAAAAGAGAAACAAGATGGACCAGAAAGCAGTAAAAGGGTATCTGATAGGATATGATGGAGACGAACGTTGTAGAATATGGATAAAAGAAAGTCATAAAGTTATCTTATTCAGAGATGTAAAATTTCAAGAAAGAACAGGTGAATGCATACCGAAAATCAAGCTACCTTTACGGGACAAAGAGATTCAAGAAGGAAAAGATGACAAGGAAGTAGAATGTGAAACCGAAGAAGAAAGTTTCCCAAAAGAAGACAATGATGGTGAGGAACAACAAGGTACATCGACCAGAATGCTTAGAGATAGGTCAATGCTAATGCACGTCTAGAAGACTACATAATGTCTGCAGAAGATCTAGCCAGTATAATCACTCCTAAAACGTTTGAAAAAGCCCTTCAAAGTAAAGAAAGTACTAAGTGGAAAGAAGCCATGAGCAGAGAGTTGGTCTCGTTAAAAGAAAATGAAACATGGGAAATGACTTATTTACCAGAGGGAGTTAAGCCTTTGCCTTGTAAATGGGTTTTTCGAATTAAAATGAACCCAGATGGTAGTATAGAAAAATACAAAGCCAGATTGGTAGTAAAAGGATTCAATCAGCGACAGGGCATTGACTACAGCCAAACTTTTAGTCCAGTAGCTAAGTTAGGAACCATTCGTTCAATTCTAAGCATTGCGGCAAGTGAAAGGATGCATCTTGCACAGGTTGATGTATCTATCGCATTTTTATATGGAGAGCTAGAGAAAACTATTTACATGAGTCAGCCAGAAGGATTAAAAGATGGTACAAATAGGGTCTGTAAGCTAAAAAGAAGTCTATATGGTTTGAAGCAGGCTCCAAGATGTTGGTATAAGCGCTTTGGATGTTTTCTAATAGATTTAGGCTTTAAAGTCAGTAACGCCGATCCATGTTTGTACATTCGTAAAAGAAATGGCAAGAAACTCATGTTGGTTTTATATGTTGATAATGGATTGACAGTGGCAACCGATTAGCGGGACTTGGAAGATTTTTTAAAAGAGTTAGAATTAGAGCTTAAAATCACAAAGAAGTCGGCAGTGTATTATCTAGGACTGGAAATTGATCAGAGGGAGGATGGAAGTATGAAAATCAGTCAGAATACACATGCAAGGAAAAATTTAAAAAGGTTTTACTTTTCTGAGTGCAAGCCAGTTTCCACACCAATGGTAAAATGTACAAAAGTTTTAAAATCAGGGAAAGAAAGTGAAAAGATTCATAATTTCCCATACAGGCAAGCAGTTGGTGCGGTAATGTATTTAATGCTTGGAACCAGGCCAGATCTAGCCTATAGTGTAGGAATTTTGTGAAGATCCTTGGAAAATCCAACAACAGAAGATGTTTCAAGAGTAAAACGAGTGTTTCGTTATATAGCAGGCACTCTTAATTTGGGTATAGTTTATAGTCCAAATTTTAATCAAGGAACTCTTGAATGTTTTAGTGATGCAGATTTGGAGGATGCACAAAAACGGGTCGGTCAACTTCTGGAGTAGTTGTATGTTATGCAGGTGGTGCAATTTAGTGGCTAAGCCAAAGACAAGCAATGGTGGCAACATCTACGACAGAAGCTAAAATTGTGGCAGCAAATGAAGCAACAAAAGAGATTATTTGGTTATGCAGATTATTTAAGGGAGTTAGTCCACTGAAACATGTTCCTATTTTACAAGTCGATAATTCTGCAGAAGTGAGACTAGCTGAAAATCCAGAGTTTCACCGCCGAACCAAGTACATCTTCATTAAACATTTCTTTATACGAGAGAAAGTTTCAGAAGGAAAGCTTGCAATAGAACTGTTATAGAAACGACATTGTCATTTCTATGACACAAATAAGGGTGAGAGAGGACTTACTGTCTCCCTCCTGTACTCCACCACTGATGAAAACAATTATTTATAAATCCAGGAAACAAAAACAACAATACCTTGCTAAATATAACAATTTTATTTGTGGGCCTTTACCCTAAAACAAATACTAATAATAAGAATGATATAAAATGCTATAACTACTGTCCTAAGACTAAAGAGTTTGTCAAACTTTTGCAACGCAAAACATTTGTCTTAAGACTAAAAAGTTTGTCAAACCTTTACAACGCAAAACATTTCTAAAATAAAACTAATGTTCATACCTGAAACTGCTGCACTATTTACTTTTGTTTTGCTGCACTATTTGCCTTTGTTTGGCTGCACTATCCACTTATTTTAAACTTTTATTTAAGCTAAATAATCTAATAAGTAACTTTTAATACACTCTGTTACTTAAAACAAACATTAATTTATTCATTTTAAAATAAAACCATCTGAGAGTATGGCACTAATTGTAGATAAGGTCTAATTTTCACACTTTTACAATTTATCAGAATTTTTATGTAAAGAAACTTGGGCGTTTAACGTCTTAAATTGAAAACTGAGAATTTGTCAAAACACCTTTTCATTTGTTGTGCACTTTACACAACTTAACTGATTAGTGAAAATACTTTTCACAATACAATTTTGACAAGCTTAGTCACAAGTGAGAGATCGTATTTTCGGGGAGCAAACAACAACAAAGTTTGTTGTGCACTATACACAACTTTACTGTTTAGTAGAGATAATTTTCAAATTACAATTTTTGACAAGCTTAGTCACAGGTGAGAGATCGTGTTTTCGGGAGCAAACAACAACAAACTTCTGCCTTTACGGCGTGGAGACAAGTAACTCAGGGAATCGCGTGCTTGGTAACTGGCACCCGCGGTGTCGCGGCGCGTTGCCAAATCTACTGAAAAGAAATTCTGGCGACATGCAGTCCGCATATGTGTGAGTGAGAAGGATTGAATTAACTTTTTTAGAATGGATCATTTCTTTGAAGCATTACGCGTCGACCGCTAAATTTGGTGGTAAAAGATAATACTATCCATGTTGAAGATGTATTCGTCAACAAGAACAAATACCAACTGAGCATCAAGTAGCAGATATAATGACAAAAAGTTTATCCAGACCACGTTTACAAGTGCTTTGTCATCAAATGGGACTTATTTAGTTTTGAGGTGAATGATCCATAATTTTACTTAACAAGGGAAAGTGTTAAGGTTAACAAAATGTTAAAGTAAAATTATGTATCATTAGTTTTTTATTACATTATTAAAAGACTAGTTTAAAGTTGTTAGTGTAACAATATAAAGTTTACAGGTTTGAAGAATTTGAATGTCACTAAATGTTATGTTAAACTTCATGTAATTTTATCTATTTTTCTCATATTTATTAAAGTTATTTACAATAAACCGACTTTCTATCTACAAATCTAATAGAGCCGTTAGGCGAGTGAGGCAATTCCATGAGTAAAGTAAAGACACTTTATGTATAAAAATTTCCCAAAATATCATTTCATACATGTTTTATTTATTTAAACTTATTAATTTTAATTTTTGCAGCACAGCCATTATATTGCAACAAAAATTCGTAGCCTCCTTATTTTTTAGGAGACAATTAACCTCTTCATAACTACGCATTTATTATTTAATTTTAGAAAATTGTAGGTATGTACTTACTTGTAAAAATAATAGTAAAACAGTATAAATTCCTTTTCAATTTCTTAGTCATCCAAATTCATTATTATTATTATTTTTCAATAATTTACATTAAATTTATTTGCAAACTGTCAAATTTTAAAACTAGTGACACATAGACTAAAAGAAGTAATTACGAAATCAAAGGTAACTTGACCCTTTGGTTTAGCTAATGTCGCCTTTACTGTTACATTGCATAAATTGATATTTAGGTTTATTGTAGTAGGCAATGAAACAAAACACTAATTTAAATTGTAAAAAAGCTTCAAAGAGTTAAAAAAGTTACTTTTTTAACACTTTATGTAGTGTACTTTAGCTTCATGTTAACGATTAAAAAACAGCATTTTTCTAACGGTCGTGGAAAAATAAGATTATTGGTATGACCTATTAATATTTTACCATTTTCTACTATTGGTATTGTGTTGTATTGTAGATGTGTATAATATATAATATTGGACCACGTTGTAAAAAAGAGCTAAAATTACGCTTTTTAAAAATAATTTTAGTTTTTAAAGTATTATTACGACCACAGGCGTTGCGTTGTCTTAGGTAAAAAAATTGAGAAATTTGAAGAATATTTAAATAAAAAAAAATTAGTGTATTTACCGCAGCCTAGAATTGACTTACATCAGAACAATTAATACTAAGTACTTTTATGATACGCTATAAAAGTTACTTTTTTGCTAAGTTGGCACATGCAATTGGAGCGAACCGCAATATCTCATTTGATAAGGTATCAGGGCGTTTTAATCTCATGTAAGCCAAAATGGATTTACCTCCCTGCCGCTGTTATAATTGAAAATTATCGTTTACAAAGTTCGTTTCTAGATAGGTGTGCAATGTGCATGCAATTTCCAAGGCTAATATTAGTGCATCGACTTAAATGAGCGGCATGCGATAAGCAATGCGAAGTAACTACAAGAATAAATGATGGATAAAAATGATTCTTTTTAAACATTACTTACACTCTTCTATAACAAAATGTGCCTTTAAAAAAGAAATAAATATGAAGCGTTACAATTAAAATATGTATTAATTTTTATTTAAAATATAATTTTATACAACTTTTTATTTGTAAAAGTGATTTTTTTAATGACGCGTATTTATATTCATTTACAAATTAAAAATAAACATTTTTTATGAACCATTTTATTTACCATTTTTTTAAAGCAGTTATCACCCTTTTTATGTTTCTCACTAACCTTGTGCTTTTATCCGCTCGGTCACAGGTTTAAAGCATTTTAAAATAAAAACAAATAATGTTTGCTTATTTTTAGATTACGGTTATTGTGTTTAACGATTTTAAGTTACAAGCCTAGAGGATTGAGCAGTTATTTTTTTTCAATAACGGCATAAATATTAACAAATTGTTTTAAAATTTAGTAAAAATATGACAAAAATGCCAAAAACAAAAAGTCTTAGCCTACTATAGTACAAATATTACCCCAGCGAATTTTTTTTTCTTTTTATTACCTAACCAAACCATATGGAACAACAAATTACAAGTAGTATTTCAATACAAATTTTAAGTATTTGAATACCGGAATTAAAAGTATTCGAATACCGGAATTTAAAGTATCTGAATACAATAATGTGAGAAGCAGGAACTGAATATGAATATTCCAAGTACCTATTTAATATTGTAATTTGTTAAATTTGTTGTACGAGCACCTTTTCTTGGCTCTTGGATATTGAAGTGTAGAGAATGCCGATCAAGAAAGGTTAATGTAGTTAGTTAAAATGTTTTTTTTTTCGGATGAGCACCTTTCTTTTGCTTTTCAGTATTATTGAATATCCAAAGTTGGTATTCAAATACTACGGAATTCGAATACTTTTTTCTTGCTATTTAAATACTTCTTTAAATATGGAATTTAAATTCGTTTTTAAATGCCGGATTTTAGTACTCGTCTAAACTCTGGTGGCCGACCTAAAGAAAGAATTTTGTGATGTTTCGTATGGGGCTGCCCAAAGTATAGTACAGGAAATTAAGCATTTCACCTGGCTATATATAGTCCTGCATGGATCGATTTGAAATTTTAACAGAAGGTAGGAAATAGCCCAAGGATCAAAACCTATATCGAACCGAAGGGCGCCAAAACCCTGGGGGTGGTTGCTACCCCCTAGGGAGTGGAAATTTTTAATTACATTTTTAAAACATGAATCGATTAGAAAAAGTGATTTTAGGCAAAAACGTTGTTTATGTTTTTTCGTAAAACTAATAATTTCCAAGTTATTCGTGATTGAAAGTAATCATTTTTCGACAACAAAATCGACGTTTTTAATAGGGTTTTTCGTAAATTACTTAAAAAATGATATATTTTATTTAAAAAACTGTAAAAACAAAGTTGTAGATTTTAAAAAGACATACAAAATTGTTATAATATAATTTTTCTACGATCAATATGAACCAGATACGGCGTGTTAACAGTTAGCTTTTTTCCTTAAATGTAAAATTTTATAGATTTAAAGTCAAATAACGGGAAATGCTGCATATTGTGGGGAAAAGTCATGAAATAATTTTTGAATTACCTAATTAAATCTTTCTTTTTTTTACAAAAAATGTTCCTAGCATAAAAATTAAAAATATTTTTTTACGATAAAATCATGCAAGACAACCTCCAACCTCCTAATTAAAATTGACCCAAACTATTTGGCAGTTCACTTTAAATATGTATTAACAATACGTTCAAGAAGTTTAATTAATTTTAAATGCGTAATTTCAGGAAAATTTAGGCTTAAAGTGAAAAACGATTTTTCACTATTTCATTTTTTTCTAAATAACTCCAAAAATACTTAAAATAAGAAAAAAGCGGTAAAGTCCTACATTACAACTGAACTTTTTCTGTGCGTAGATTTTCTGTACAGTTAATATTTGGCGAGATCTAGTGGTTTCAAACCTTTATTGACGAACGTGCTCCACCTTTTTCGAGCCCTTTAAACTTACCTCATTTCAAAACCAAGAGATCTTAAGGAATTTTACCTATAAAGCCTAGTAGGTCTAAAAAAGCCCTACAAAAGCTTCTTAAAAAGTTTCTTTCATTAAAAATGAAAAAGATATATTAAAATTACCAATCAATTTGTTTTTTCAAAAAATTTAAATAGGCCACATCGGAGCATAATATTTTATAAATTATTTTTTAAATTAGGCATTTTAATTTGGTTTAACTTCTTGAATATATTACTAATACATGTTTAAGAAAAATTGTAAAAGAGTGAAAGGTCAGCTCTAATTAGTTAAGGGGGTTGTTTTTATTGACTGTTTCGTAAAAAAAAATAGTTACCGACCTTATTTTTATTATAACTCACTTAATTTTGATACTAGAGACTTCTTTTTTTTTTGGAAAAGTCTGATTATGTTATTTAATACGTTTTTCTCGAAAAATGCAGCATTTTTTCGTTATTTGACATTAAATCTATTAAATTTTGCATTGGACGAAAAAGCTCACTCCACACTCACTTCGTATATCAGTTCGTATTGGTCGTAGAAAAATTTTATTAAAAGCATTTTGTTTGTCTTTTTTAAACCTTTAATTTTGCTTTTTACAGTTTTTTTTTATTAAATGCATAATTTTTAAGTAATTTCCGAAAAACCAATTAAACCTTCAATTTTTTAGTCGAAAAATTATTACTATTAATCGCAAATAACTTAGTGGTAGTATGGAAAAAAATGTATGAAATATTTTTTTCTAAGAATCACTTTTTAAATAATTTTTGTGAAAGAAATGTACATTTACCTCCAAGGGGGTGGCAACCACCCCCACGGTTTTGACGCCCTTCGGTTTGATATAGGTTTTGATCCTTAAAATATTCTCTACCTTCCATTAAAAGTTTAAGTCAATTCATGCAGGACCAAAAAATTTCCAGGTTTTTGACCTTTATTTCCAGTATTAGTATGTTTTAGAAAAAACATATTTTTTTAAAGAACATAGCAGAACAAAGGAAGCAAATCCAAACAAATTTAGATGATATTTGGGTTTTAGTTAAAAACAGTTTTAGAAAATTTCTTTAAAGGTGGTAGATAATGATATGTTCTTATGGACTTCCGTTGTATCAGTTAAAAATAAAAGACAATAGAAGTTTAAGAAAGTTGTATAATTAAAAAGTGTTAAATAGAGAGTTTGGCAAGATAAGTCTATATTACCTCAATGCAAAGAGACAAAAAATGGGCTACGATTTGTCATTGATTTAAGCATAAAATAAAATGGGTTTCGTAAAAATGCCATTTAATTTTAAATGGAATAAAAAAACAGGGACTATACATATTATATTTTGTTTGGCTGTAAAATACTCATCATACATATGTCTTTAGTGTTGAGGTTAAATTAAATACATTATATAAATCTCCCTTTTATTTAAAGTAATCCATAAAGGAAAAAACATTATAATAAGTAAAAAAGTCATAGAGTTTTTAAAAAGTCATCGTCTGGTAAACCAAAGATGACACTAAAAGAATTTTCATTGCCGCTTAGTTTTCAATATACAGGGCAAAATTTATTGTTTTTGTTTTTAATTTTTAACTTCAGTAGTCTTCTAACTTACAACAAAAGTAAAAACTGGTATTAAAAAATAATTTTACAGATAATCCAGTGATTTAGTTAGATTTTGTAGTTTAATTTATAGTTTTTGAGATATGAACCATACATACGATTTTTCTTATGGAACACCCTGTATATTTCTTATTCATTAAATTGTACATAATAAGAGATTTTTTAAAATATGTAATACCTAATATTTATTTTTTGTCCCTTAATTGATGTTTTTAATTTTAAACTTGATTTTCGCATAGTAATAATACAATGTGGATGTAAATAGCCGCCCCTGCAACTTTTGTACCCTTAATTTTTTCTTTATAAAATTTGGGTATGACTAATTAACTACTTTTTGACGTAAAATGATAGTTGAAACAATCAAGATGGCGGATGGGCACTTTCTTAGGGAAAAAAATAATGAAAAGGGGGTCTTGTGGATTATTATTTTAAAGCTTCCGACGCGTGCCTTATAACCCTAGAATATAAAGTCTATATTTTTACCTTTTACAAAATGGTGGTACTTGAAAAATTACCTAAATTTTTATTTTGATGGCCATATTTCTGAAACTTATAAAGTTAAATGTACTTAATATAGTATTTTCTTAAAGCTCTTTTAAATATCTTTTTGACAGTAATTAAATATACAGGGTGCTTTATTAAACACATAAGTAGTTTTTGTCCTACCCTGTATATTATTAACAGTATTTACACTAAAAGATATTTGAAAGATCTTTTAGAAAATACTACATTATGTACATTTTCTTTAATTAATTTTGGAAATATTGCCATCCAAATTAGGTATTTAGGTGATTTTTAAAGTAGTAGGTAAAAGTATTGACTTTTTATTTAGAGATTAAAAAGTACTCACTAGGAGCTTTAAAATTTAAGGGTACAAAAGCGGCAGGGGAGGGACTATCTAGGTCTATAGGGGATAGTCTTCATAACCAAAAAATAAAGTTAGCCCTAAGTTTATATTTTATTTTATTTTGCAGCAAGGTCTGAGTTTTTACTATTTAATCTTGCTCTGCTTTCCTATTTACTACTCGGTTCCTTAAGTTTGTTCTAATCTTAATTAAAAAAAACTACCAAAGAAATTATTTAAATTGTTTTGCTAAAAATTATGGATACATACTAATTTTTAACAATGTTTACCACAGTTGCGACAATCCAAAATATTCGGTTTTTAATTAAGTAATAAGTAAACAAACTTGCAAAACCAAAGGGTAAATAGAGAAGGGGATGTAGTAAAATACAGGGTGTACCAACTCTATTTATACACAAAATAACTTTACCCCTGTGCAAGATACAAAAATAAATTTAGAAAAAAAACGTTTATTCGGATACTAGCATTTTTTTTTATCTTTCGACAATCCACGAAGGCTGAAAGCCTAAATACTAACGTACCGTGGGTGTCTTAAGCAGGGTAAGAGTAAGTTTGTTAACACGGGACTTAAAAACTTGAAGATTTGGGGGAAGGAAAGACCTCCGCTGGCAGCAGGTTCCACAGTCTAGAAGCTCTAGGGATAAAAGATCGAACGAAATGGGAAGTTCGGGGCCTGTCCAATTGAACTGTATAGGAATGCATACACGCGGCACCACGAGTTTCTCTGTTGGGAACTGCAAGAGGAGGGACTATACTGGAGAATTCGTCGGAGCAGAAGCCGTAAAAGTATCTATAGAAGAGCGATAGATCTCCCACAGCTCGACGATGGGCAAGAGAAGGAAGTCTTTGAGTAAGTAAAGGATCATTAATAAGACGAACAGAACTTCTTTGAATGGCATCAAGAATGCTGAGGGTTGTAGGGGATGCCATTCCCCAGACATGAGAACAATATTCCAGAGAGGGTCGAATTTGGGACACATACAAAGTGTATAAATTTCATTGAAAGTACTAGTTAATGTACAAGGTGTCTAAGAAACATAATTTTTATAGTTAAGTAGATTTTTTTAAATAGAACACTCAGTATATTCATACAAATTTTAACATTGTAATAATTTTTACACCCAAAATGTTAAACACACTATTCGTCAATTATTGGTGGTTTTTGAGATATCAGTAGAATGCTGATATACTCATTAACAATTAAAATTGAATAAATAATAGTTTAAAAACTAAAAAACACGCTTTTATATGCAACCGAACTAAAAATTAGAAAATAATTTTTCATTACAAAGAGTTTGTCACTTCAGAGTAAAAGCGTGGGGTGCATTTTACTATTTTTTCATAACTTTTCCCTCATAGATATTTGCAAATAGAATAATTAAAACATTTAATATATTAAGCACCCCACGCTTTTATTCTGAAGTGACAAACTCTTTGTAATGAAAAATTATTTTCTAATTTTTAGTTCGGTTGCATATAAAAGCGTGTTTTTTAGTTTTTTAAACTATTATTTATTTTTCATTTTTTAGTTCGATATATCAATTAGTTTTTTAAAAATAAATGCTCCAGTTTATTCACTAAAAAATTCCTTCGCCATTTTGTCAAGAGACACAGAGGATCTGTAAAGGAATTTATTTATCCTGGCGGTCCTAATCAGGATAACGGGATACTGTTTTTAAATTATTGCATTGTCATTGGTCCTTGATACGTGTGCAAAGTTTCAAAGAAATTGAATCTCTGGAAGTTGGTAAAAATTAGGCTCAAAGATTCCGTTACATAGATAGATAGATAGTTACAACCCAAGCTAATAAAAGCGTGTTAAAAAAGAAAATAGTATTTTGGTTTTAATTATTTTTAAATAGGTCTGTCACTGTCAGAGTGACAAATAATATAAGAACATGTTATTAATATCCTTCTCTTGTAAAAACTACTAATAGGTATGCCAGCAATGTAGTTGATTTTAGACACATATTTACTAAATTGCACTAAAAAACAGCAAAACGTCAATTAAGGCAGATTTTTAATCTAAGTAAATAAATACGTAACTAATATAAGGTGTCACTTTGGCAATGACAAAATAATTTTATAATTATTGAAACCAAAATATTATTTTCTTTCTTCACTTTTAATCGTTAACGAGTATATTATCATACTGTTAATATCTCAACAACCAGCAATAATTGATGTATATTGTATTATACATTTTTTATATACAGTCAAAATTTGTTAACATATAGAGGTTATTCCATTAAGAAAAGAAACTACTTGACAATAAAAAATTTGTTTCTGGGACACAATAAACTGGTAATGTCAATAAAAAGTGTTTATCCAAATAAACATTTTTTATAAAGTTATTTTTGTATCTTCTACAGGGGCGAAGTTATTTTGTGTATAAATAAAATTGGGACACCATGTATAAAATAAAAAATTAAAATATGATTTTGGTTTATTTTTTTATTTAGTTTCAGTCAAACTATATCATGGCCCACTATGCGAAATTTAATTTAACAATTAAGTATTTGGGGTCTAAAAATATAAAATAACTATTAGGTATTATATATATTTTTAAAAAGCTCTTAACCTCTTTAAATATTTAAATCAAAAATATACAGAGTGTTTTTTATGTTTGGTTAATATCTCGAACAAATATTAAATAAAAAAAAATCAACCAATCATTCTACGTAATATTATCTACCTATATCGTTTTTTACTTTTGTTATAAATTTTCTTTTTCTCTTAGGGAGCCGTCTTCTGTTCGATGGTGCTGCAGCCTGAAGGCTTATAGAACCATAAAACCCTCGTTTTATTGTACCTACTTCAGTACCCTAGCTTCTTAAAGACAGCGATATAGATCGTACCATATGTTTCCAGGTGCACTCTAAAATTACCGAAAATTTCCTGTCTTTTGTGATCTGGTGCCTAACACTCACAGTATGCGGGTTAAGCTATGGTTTTGTACAAAACGGTACCGTCACCTAACGGCCGTAATATACCGCAAAATGTTAAGGACGGCCGTAACGTAAAAAAGCGGTGCCGTCATATTTTTAGCGGTGGTCAGTACGGTGGGAAACAGTTGCTCAACGGTTTTTGTCGACGTAATCCAAATGTGACGGCACCGCTTTATTACATTACGGCCGTCGTTAACGTTTTCTTGAAAACCACTCGCGGTATATAACAGTGCCCAATATTTTTGGCGTTTTATTACGGCCGCCAGATGACGGTACCGTTTTGGAGAAAACCATATCATTACGTTTTGGTCTCTGCTCCGTATAATTTGCAGTTCAGATCTCCCTTGTATAACCCCATGATCAGATGTTCTTCCCTGGAGCATGTCCAGTGAGGAATATTTGATTGATTTTGTTGTTTTAGGTAACAAGACAACTGAAACACAAGGCGGTCCAAAAATGGAACAAAAATAATTTCGCTCTGCATGTCAAAAACTAAAAGGGCTGTAAAAAACCTTTAGTGTCATGTTTTGTTTCATTAAAAAGAAGCAACAATTCGCAAACATTGCAAATCTCTTATCTCTAATGATAACCACAATATCCTGCAATTGCATCGAAATCCGGACAATATGCTGTTTCACCGACCCATGTGCAAAGAGTTTTATTTTTTACCTTTGTATTAAATGTTTTAATTTATGTCGAAATTTACAGATTTAAAGTAATGGTATTTGATTTGTCTCTGATCTATTTTCTAAAATGGTTTATGGTGTGAAAGAACGACATCCCAGCAAAACTGTCGGCTACGATTATATTTGAAATTTGGTAACAACATTTTAAGAAACAGAAATAGGTAGTTAAAAACAAAAAAGACACGTTTAAATATAAATTTTAAAAAACAGAATATGGACCAGATCTACCTACTATCGATTATAAGCATTTTTTTACAAAAAGTAACTAGATTTATTTTCATTTTATATGCATATTAAAATGTTAATCCGATGTGGTTGGGGTGGATTCAATCAGCTGTGTTCAAGTTAATTAGGATTTTTGAAGTACTGCAACTCTTAAATATCTCTAAAACTGCTAAAGCTACCAAATTTGATATCTGGAAAGTATCAGGCATTAAAAATGTCACAGTAATATTGGCACCGTTGCCAGATTTTCCTGTTTTGTACTACACATATCTTTTTTGTTATTTTAAATAATAATAATGTTATTTGACATATGACAACACCACATTTTGGGTAAAAAGTTCAGATGCGCTTAAATATCTCTAAAACCACTTAATCTGCGTTTACAAATTCTGGCATTTATGAGTTTCTGGGCAAGAAAAATAAAACAGTGATACTGTCATTGCTGTCAGATTTTCCAGTTTTGCACTACAAGTAATATTTTTGGTATTCTAAAAATTATTTTAACTGCAATAAAAGGAGCGTACTGACTTTAAGTAAAATTTTAAGTTTTCAAAATTAAATCTATACCAGTTACCTAGATATGACAACACCGCAATTCTAATAAAATTTTGCAACAAGGGTAAGATCGCCGATCAATTAGGCATGACAGAAAAACCTCAAATATTAAGTTTTGTAAACAAAGCTTTAAGAGTTATATTTAGGCTCTAAATTTATTTTTGCTGAAAGTGTAGTGTATCATAATTAAATAACTAATAAAGACAGAATTTTGAAAATTTGGAAACTTACTAAGTTTGATCCATATAATTTATTGCAATAAAAATAATTTAGGCATTTTATTTAAAAAACTGAAAAAATACGTGCAGTACAAAACTGGTAACTGATATCACTGTTGAATTCCACATGTCCCAAAATACCTTAGATACCAAACAGGGTAAATGTTTTGGCGGTTTTAAAGGTATTTAAAAGTTGCGTTACTTTTTACTTACCCAGTATGTTTGATTTGACCTTTATTCATCGGCTTCGTGTCAAAACAAAACATAACCCTTTTGCTTTGTTCTCAGCCGTGCAGTTATTTTTAAAGATTTTCACAATATTTATGCTGTAAAAAATAGTTAACCAAAATCAAATTATTGTTTTTTGTACTTTTTTTCTCTTGTAATAAACACGGCCTAAATTATTAAAACCTAAAAAACGAAACAACTGATTTCGACACTTCTGTTTAACCCGACTAACCCTGGCTTTTACCTGAGTCAGCAGGATCCAACCCGAGTTAAGGATTCGATTAATTTATGAACACGGGTGCAGATGGCCGATTCTTTGTTGAACGGGTTTTCATGGATCAGGTTAACCCAAGATCAATATTTAAAAATGCCTTATGTCCATTTTTTAGGAAAATGTATATTTAGGCTCTTTAGCTTTTCTCCTTGTTAAAAGAAATGTAAAACATTAGCATAATAATATTTCCTTTAAATAAACATTACCCGTTATTTACACTAATAACATCGTTTATATTTCAGACGTGCTTAAAATAGGGCGGATAAAATTTTGCTCCCGTTTTAGTAGTATTTTTCCCCGGAAAAATATTCCAATACATTACATCAGTAAAAAATGGAGCACCGGGAATTTCAAGAGAATATAGGGAATACTAAAAAGCTATTTATAGGTTGTTTTGCTTTAGGTTAAGGTTAATAGATTAATAAAAGAGATAGTGTGTAAAGTAAATATTATAGCCGGACTGTGTTGCTTTAGTATAAATTTTGTTTCATTTAACAGCCCTATAAATAGTAATTTAAAAATGTTTGACTTAACGTGATATTTACTTTTTATCATATTTTACAGAAAATTTCACAACACTTTTTTGATACCAATCAAATGTGTAATTTTGCGTTACCATGACAATCCAAGTACTTTTCGGAGAGTTATTTCTCCTGGGGTACCCTGGTAGACCAGGCGCCAATGTATCAAAAATTATTTTCATGGAATTTTTTGCAATCCGAATAAAATGCTGATTACGACGACACATGTTGCCAGATCGAATTTTGGTCAGATTTTTTTAAACCGCAATTGTTTTGACAGTTAAGAAAAAAAACAGCATCAAACAAAATTTATTTTTATTTTTTGACTAATTTTCCACCAAATAAGACCCTTTAAATTTTTTCGAAAAAATATTATTTATCAAAATATAACCACTTAAACAATTGAAAATAAGCAATTTGGTCCAAATTTATCATTTAAGAAATGTACGACAATATGAAAAATTTGACGTGATGTATTTTTATAGATATTTTAAACCTTTTGTAACAATTGTAGAGAAGCAATTTAACAAATTTTATTTCCTAGCCATATTTTATATTTTTTAACTAAAGTGTATTTTTTTGTTTTTAATCCCCAAAAATCTTTGCACTTTCCCTGTATAGATATGGTCTTCATAACAGCACCCAGATCGGTCAGGTGTATTTAAAGTTACCACGACAACTACCTTAGCCGCGACACCTTAAAGTCATTCTACAATATTTATAAAACTGATTAAAATACTTTTCGCTGTACTTAAACTGCCGTTAAACGGTTGTGCACTAAAATACCGTTAGCATTTTTTAGATTGCCGTTAACTTTGTGGCCACACAGAACATGCTTAGATAGCAGTTTCGTGATCGAATTGACGGCATCTTATTATATTGCCGTTGTCAGTTGTTACTAGTGCTATAATTGTTTTCTCCGTTCGTTTTCTAATTACTGTTAATTTAGTTAGGTTAGGTTTGGGTATAATACATGTCAAGAATGTTAAAAGTTGGAGATAGATTTACCTCTTTTGCGGATGCAAAAAGCCATCGCGGAACTTGGTGATAATACGAATACGACATTTTGAAAACGAGATGCACCTACTATTTCAGGTAGTAAAATTGCGAGATCAATAGAAAGCTCTTAAATATACTATCGACTTGTCTATGCATGCAATCATGGTGAAAGGAAATTCAAGAGCAGTGGGAAGAAAATTCGGCAGTCTGGGACATTTAAAGAAGATTGTTCAGTACACGTAAGATTCAAGGCATGGTTAGATGGAAATGCATTAGAAGTAACGTCGATTCAAAGTCAGCACAATCATGAAACCTCAAAAGTAGGTACCCACCTCTATATTAAATTTGTTCGTACGATATTAGAAAGGGCGTTTGACTTTGGTTTATTCCAACTTTTTTTTACCGGCTTCAGACAAACTTGCATATATTGTTTTTCAATATTTTTTTAAGGCTGTTCGGCAGATTTTTCAAAAACGCTTTGACTAATTTTAACTAATCCAATTGTATTCGATGCCATTGTAAAATAACTCCTAAAAATTTAGCGGAAAGGAGTGAAAAAAAAATCAAGAACGGGCCCTTTATAATGTTTTCGTAAGATATTCACAGAGTCAAATTCTTCAATTTATATGAATCAAACAACATTTTTAACCGCATAATTTTTAGTTGATTCTAAAGATATATAATTTATTATTAACGCTGAGTTGCAAAAATGTTAACGGATTGTTAATTACTATAGTAAATTTTGTGCAGCAATTATTTTTAACTTTTAGTACATTTTTTTCACAAAGGGTTTATGTTTAAATTGATTAATTGTTACTTTTAAGGTCTTACATGCGCATACCCCTAACCAAAGTAGACTTTCCAACAATATGAAGAAAAGCGTAAAGGATTATTTGAATATGAAAGCAAACAGAAAAATGATACAACAAAAACTGCAAGAAAGCACTGGTAAAATTATTACTTTGCAAGATTTAACAAATATGACCAAAAATGACCAATCCAAAACAGAAAATCTGGAACATTGCTTAAAAGTACTCAAAGCCAAATATAGTAACCCGGAGTATTTTATGTTTTATTTGTTTTCTGGGAGATTAAATTTAAACAAAATATTATTTGGCTTTTCTCCAGAATAAAATTAAAAAGTTTATTTAACATTTTAAGAAAATTAAAACTTTTATACATTATGAAGAACTATTCTGCTCTTACATAATATAATAAAAGTTATTATTACTTTAAAAGAAATAAAATAATGAAATATTGAAATATTCAATATTAATTTAATTTTTCCGGAGTATTTTATTACAGCGATATTGATAAATAGTTAGCTATTATTATTTTCAGGTGCCCATGCAGCTGTCTTGCGAGACGAAGACAGTAATTTTAAAGGTCTTTGTTTAATCAATTACCATTTTCAATAAAAATATTATGCTATATTGTCACAAGTGTTTGAATAATTGCCATAATTTTGTGACAACGGCAATATAATAAGATGCCGTCAATTCGATTAAGAAACTGCTTAGATGACCACAAAGTGAACGGCAGCCGACAAAAATACCGTCAAACGTGTCATATGAATGGCTGTATAAGTACAGCAAATACTTATTTAAATCTACCAATCGATTAAGACCTTTACAATAAAACAATAACCTATATATCGGGATAATTAAAGGAATTACCACAAATATTATTACTTATGAAGAACTGTAATTGGTAGCGGACCAAACACATGTTAACCTTACAAATATTATTCTGACACTAAACGAAATGGCGTCTCGTCACCGCATCCGGCAAGTTTGCCAACTTCTTAACAATATGCGTTTAATTTCACTACAAGAACATTCGTAAATAAATTTGAAATCGATTTATAAGTTTTCGAGAAATTGTGACACCCGATTTCACAAATGTCTTTTCGGGGAAAACGCGGTTAAAGTTTTTAATGCTGCACTGACTTGGTTGATGGGCGGAACTTCTAAAGGGTCTATCTCTTAGAATTTTACTCTGATCGATTTAAAATTTAAAGACAATATTTTAAACATATTTTGTTGTTTAATAAGACAAAAACAAACCCTCAATTTTTAAAATTTTGAAACCCACCTAATCCCTTAAAAGCATAGTAAATATTCGTGGTGGGATGTGTTTTGTTCGCGTCGTCGTTCGAGGAAAGGAAGAAGCGGTGGGCCGGTAAAGCCCCTGACCTCGTTCTGTTCGCTCTCGTTACAGCGGTAAATTGTAGGGCAGTACATAGTACATTGATGAAAGGGATTTAAAGCATTCATCGCCTAGGATCGACGGTTTGGTTTCCATACCGGTATTAGATACTTACATATTTTATAAACAGAATTAAAAGATACCTTAGCCGGTCCTAAGCCTAATTCATAAAATATGCGCAGGGTTAACCAGATATATATTTTTTAAAGAAGTTTATTAAATGGGGACAGCACCCATTTTAACCATATTCACAGGGGATTCTGTTTTTTAGCTGACTTGTAGACAAGGTCATTCAAATTAAATTTTTGCCATTAGTAACTATGGTATTACTTAAAATTTAAAATTGATTAAATTAGCAAATTAGTAGCAAAGAATCTAATGATCTTTAAAATTAACGATTAGAAAGCACAATTGACAATTATTGTGTTTTTAGGTTAGGGGGTACAATAACTAATTTTTATATGAAACACCCTGTATCCTTCTCCACCATGTCAAATTGTGTTTACAGGTTTTTTTTGTTAGTGTTCAAATAACGAAATTAAATGGGTTAGCTTGTTTTATTTGGTAAGCACTATATAAAACAAATAAGGGCCTGAGTATCAAAGAAGGCAAATAAATTAAATGCCAATAGGAATTACAGTAATACTACTTTCTTTGACTCCCATTGTCTTTATTTTTAACTGATACTCGACATGTTGGATGGTATTTATGTCCAAGCGTTTTCAAGTGTTAACTAAAACTACTCTTAAGAAACTATGATGTATATATTATGCGTTGTTCACCGAAGCTTGACCGATTTTTTACGGTTCAGCAACAACTGCCAGATATTTAGTATGTCGATGCTATCTTATGGTTTATTTGTTTTCTTAAAATGTTTAAATTAAATATCTCTATTATGAACAAAAGTCAAATATCATTTTGTTTAAATGTCGATGCTAAGCTTTCAAAATACATTTTTATTGTTTGAAATTAAAGTAGCTTCTTTAAATTTCCTCTTTTTCTAGTGATCTTTTATATAAATAATTTTAGCCTCTGACCACTGCATGTGGTGCTGTTTTGACCATGTATGTTTGGTCACTCCCAATATTTTTTGTAAAAATGTTCCTTAATGTGGTCTAAAATTTAAATGCTACACATCATGTTGTACTTGTTAGGAATTCTGCGAATGTTTTCAAAAGTTCCTTTCACATACTTGTTAAACTTTAGAAAAGATGCAAAAGACCACTAGAAATTAAAGTTAAAGAATACAAAAAACATACAGAACGAAGTTAAACCTCGAGATGAGGAGTGGCCGAACACGCATGGTCAAAACAGCACCACATAAAGTGGTCCAGTGGTCGGGGGCCAAAAATTATTCCTAAAGAAGATCACTAAAAAAAAAGAAGCCGCTGAAATTCTACACAATAAAAATGTATTTAGCAAGCCTAGCGTCGACATATCAAATATCTGGCGGCCGTTGCTAAACCGTGAAAAATCGGTCAAGCTTCGGTAAACATCGTATAGTATTATTATCAGTCGTAAAGTCTTAAAATTTGTTTTAGTTATCACTTGATAATGGTTGGACATAGATACCATTCTAAACGTCGTGTATCAGTCAAAAATTAAGACACAACATTGTCTGCCACCTTTAAAAAGCCAAGAATTACAGTTTTTCAACAATAAGACCTCGAAATTGGGAGATCTACGGTGTGTTCTGCTTTTCATGAATACACCCTGATAGCTCAGTAAATGCGAATGTCTTTCAAATTTTGGTGGTAATTGTATATAAGACAAATGAAGTACATATTAGTGAAAAACATCTATTAACCATAGGTGTGCGATCCTGGGGATAAAAAGTCTTTATGATTTTTAAGCAGAATGATATAAGGGGTTATTCAATATTTTTCTCTCAGATTAAGCATCTCCTAAAAACACCTCAATTTATATTTTTAAAATCTCAAAAGCTGATTTTAGCAGAAAACATATTTTAGGTAACTTTTCTTATATAAGATCTTTATTAAAAACTTTTATATTAAAATAACAAATACCATTATTATGGATTTCCGTATTTTCAACATAGCTACCTGCTTTAATAATACACTTTTAACAATCCTTCATAAACGTAAATTCATTTTTTTAAGTTTGGGAAGTAATTTTCTCTGCCACGCTTGCCCAATTCTAATGCAAACTTTCTGTCTATTACGCAGCCTAGTACCATACGTATTATTTTTTAAGTACCTATCTCCAAAGAAAAAAACTCACAAGGAGTAATATCCGACAACCTGGAAGGCTATGGTTCTAAAAGAGAGTTTCTGCCTATTCACTTCATAGAAAAATTTATATTTAAAAAGTTTCTAACTATCAGAGCATGCAGGGCCACCATCTAATTAAAAGTACAAGTTATATCTTTGTGCTAGAGGCAATTCCATGTCTTTTAAATACCAATTAATAATTTTGCTCCAGAAAGTTGTTGTCATTGGACAAAAAACAATACAAAATTTAATTCCAAATTCAAATTTTAAAACTCGTAACCTAAGAACTAATTTGTTTGCATGGCCTACTGCAAAATTTTGTATGTGAATTATAAAAATTGGGAATTTTGTCGTTGTTTGTTTAAATAAACCCATAGTGTTAAACAGGGTGTCCAAACTCTATTTATAAATGAAATAACTTGGCCCCTGAACAAGATACAAAGATACACTTAAAATAAGAAACGTTTATTCGGATATACTCTTTTTATTGACAGAACCAGTTATCATACAAGGTGACTACAAAACAAACTTCTTATTGTCAAGTAGGTTTTTAAATGGAACACCTTGTATATATAAACAAATTTTAACTCTGTTTTAATTCTACATTAAAAATGTAGAACCTATTATACATCAATTATTGCTCGTTTTTGAGATATTAGCAGTATGCTGATATTTAAGATACATATTTACTAACTGAACCTAAAAATCAGCCATAAGTAATTCACTCATTGCTGTTTTTTATGCAATTAAGTAAATATTTGTCTAAATTAAACTAAATTGCTGACATACATATTAGTAGTTCTTACAACGGAAGGTAAATAATTACATTTTATTATATTATTTGTCACTTTGACAGTGACAGCATTATTTAAAAATAATAAGAACTCACATAATATTTTCTCTTTTTACTTCTAATCGTTAATGGATATATTAGCATACTGCTGATATCTGAAAACTTGTAATAATTGATGTATTATATATATCGCAGATGTAAAATTTAATATAGAGTTAAAATTTGTTATAAAATTCAGGGTATTCTATTTAAATAAACCTTCTATACCTATAAACATATAAAAATTATGTTTTTAAAACACCTTGTAAATTTACTAGTACCTACTGTTAATAAAAAAGTGTATCCAATAAACATTTTTTAGTTCAAGTTTATTTATATAACAATCCTTTTTATCTTTTTGATAAGTTGTAAGTCGACTGAGATAGGGGATACCGAAAAATGCAATATATTTACCATCACTCTGTATCTTAAAAATTATGCTGAAAGCCTAAATACTAACGTACCGTGGGTGTCTTAAGCAGGGTAAGAGGAAGTTTGTTAACACATGGCTTAAAAACTTGAAGATTTGGGGAAGGAAGAGACCTCCTCTGGCAGTAGGTTCCACAGTCTAGAAACCCTAGGGATAAAAGAACGAACGACATGCGAAGTTCGGGGCCTGTCCAATTGAACTGTATAGGGATGGATACGCGCGGCACCACGGGTTTCTCTGTTGCTGCTGGCGCTGCAAGAGGAGGGACTATACTGGATAATTCGTCGGAGCAGAAGCCGCAAAAGTATCTATAGAAGAGCGATAGATCTCCCACAGCTCGACGATGGGCAAGAGAAGGAAGTCTTTGAGTAAGTAAAGGATCATTAATAAGACGAACAGCCCTTCTTTGAATGGCATCAAGAATGCTGGGGGTTGTAGGGGATGCCATTCCCCAGATATGAGAACAATATTCCAGAGAGGGTCGAATTTGGGACAGACACAAAGTGTATAAATTGGAAGGAGAAAAATACTTTTGGCTCGGAAAAGAAATCCAAGCTTTGTTGAAGCCGCGGTGGCTATAGATACAATGTGTTTATGCCAGATAAGGTTATTCTCAAATGTGACGCCCACAAGGTTAAATGTGTCCCCGGTCTGCAAAACCTGGCCACTCATAAGCAAAGGATGAGTGTTTGATGATTTTTTTCACGACAAGGAACATGATTGTGTATTGGATGCATTAAATTGAACGAGATTTTTGGCGCCCCAATCCAATATCAAATTGAGATCCTGTGAAAGAGATATCTGCATCGCCTTGCGTTTGCTTTCCAAGTCGGGTTGAGAGATTGGTTTGGGAACCTGAAAAGTAGAGTGAAGGGTACTATCGTCAGCATAACTATGAATTGGATTGGTTGTGGAAGAAAGAAGGTCGTTGGTGTCAAGAAGAAACAAAGTTGGTGCTAGTACTGAACCCTGTGGCACTCCAGCATTAATTTCGTGAAAGCTTGAAGAGTGGCCATCAACAATGACTGATAAACGACGATTAAAAAGATAACTGGAGAGCCAAGAGCAGAGTTTAGTTGGAAGACCGTAGGAGGGAAGTTTATTAAGAAGTGCGTCATGCCAGACTTGGTCGAAAGCTTTAGATATATCAAGAGCAACGATCTGGGACTCACCTAGAAACTCAAGAGACTTGTTCCAGTTGTGTGAAACGAAGGAAAGAAGATCTGCTGTAGATCTCTTGTGACGAAATCCGTATTGCCTGTCATGTAAAATTTTATGTTTTTCTAAATACCTAAGAATTTGCGAGTTAATGGATTTCTCCATTCCTTTACAAAGCATTGAGAGAAGTGAAATGGGTCTATAGTTGGATGGAAGAGATTTAGATCCTTTCTTGGGAATAGGCTGGACACGTGCAGCACTCCAGCTGTCTGGAAAAATACCCATGTCATAAGAGATTCGAAAGAGCCTGGTTAAAATAGGTGCAAGTTCAGGAGCACATTTTTTTAAAACGATTGCTGGTATTCCATCTAGCCCAGACGATTTCTTGGTGTTAAGAGAAGAAAGGATACGCTTAATGTGTTTTACCTTAAAAATAATATTGGGCATTTTGTGAGGAACTGGGGGAACAGTTGGAATTGGATGATTGACAGGTGGATGAAGGGTTGAATTTGCAGCAAATTGTTTAGCAAATAGTTCAGCCTTTCCTTTAAATGTAGAAATAATTTCATCTTCCAAAGTTAATGGTGAAAAAGAACTGGTACAGAAATTTCTACTGATGTTTTTGGCAAAGGACCAGAAGGATTTGCTGCCATTTGAGCAAGAAAGTACTTTGTTTTTTATACGGTTATCAAAGGAGTTTTTGGCTTCTGAGATTGTTTGGTGGTAGTGGTTTCTTGCTTCAATGCTGGCCTGTCGGTTTTCTGGACTAGGATCCTGTAAAAACTTCTTGTGAGCCTGAACTTTTAAAATTCTAGCTTTGTCACATGTTTTAGTAAACCAAGGTTTGTGATTTGAGGGTTTGATGGTTTTCTTAGTATAAGGTACATAGGTTTCAACGCCCAATAGAATTGACTCGGTCAGTTGGTTACAGATTTCGGAAGGATCCTGGGAAGAAAAGCAGATAGTGTCCTAAGGGTACGTGGCGAAAAAGTCCCTAAGGCCATCCCAGTCGGCTGAGGTGTAGTGCCATACGGTACGTGGTGGCATGGATTCATTTACCTCAGGATGTACAGAGTAAGATACAGTAATCAAGCCATGATCTGAGCGACCTAGAAGGGCAGTTACAGATGCTTCATAAAGTTCAGGGTTAGAAGTAAGAAAAAGATCTATGGGGTTTGAGCTATAATTTGGCACTCTAGGAAAGTAGGTAGGAGTCATAATAAGGTTGGTAAGAGAATTTCTGAGTGCGAAGATTTTGGCGGCTCTGCCTTGAGAGTTGGTTTTTGAAGAGCCTAGCCAATCCTTATTATGGACATTGAAATCGCCAAGCACGATTACTTCGGCCATTGGAAACTGGGAAATGATACTGTCGATCTTTGTTGAAAGAAAGTCAAAGAATTCGACATAGGAATTGTCAGATGGAGATCGGTACAAACAACAGATAAATTTAGTCGAAGACCTAAGAGAAAGTTTGAGCCAAAGGACATCGGGCCTACCCGATTCAAGATTAGAAACTCGAGCACAAGCCAGATCGTTGCGAACGTAAGCACACACGCCCCCATGTGGGCGAAAAGACGAAATAAGTTCGTAGCCTGGAAAGAGAAGGTGGTTGGTTGAAGTTTTAGAACTTATTTGTGTCTCCGTTAGAAACAGTATGTGGGGCTTTGATGACTCAAGGTGATGGTGAACGAAGTTTATATTTGTGTTAAGCCCACATATATTTGCAAAGGAAATCAAACCTTTCGATGATGGCCCCCGGATGCACCCGTCGCCCGGAGATCCGAATGGAGGGGTATTTTACCTCCGGAATGTTTTACTCCCGGTTGTGCCACCATCATTTTTACATAATTTTGAAGTGAAAGGAAAAAAAGAAAAGAAAACAGAAGGAAGAAGGAAAACTGACTCACTTACCCAGAACCCGAAATGTCCGTTAGGACTTCACGGGTCCTTTAAAGGGTGAGTGGGGTGGTACCTCCTCAGGCGAGGAAAGCTCCTCTACCACCTACCTACTATAATAATACTATAATAATATTTTGAAACTAAGGCTCATTTATTGCTAATATACATGCCAAGTAAAAAAAATAATAAAAACAAAAAGTGTTTATTATTTATTATAAAATCCTATACAGGGTGTCCGGGAAAATGTGGGAAATCTCTCGCACACGTATGGAACAGATGAAAATAACACGATAAGTTTTTTATAAAATTTTTCCGTTTAAGCCCCCTGCGGAGATATGATCCCCTAAAGGGGGCAGCTAGAAATCGATTTTTCGTGAATAACTTTTAAAACGCTTTGTATAATTTGATAATATTTTAGTACGATGCATACTAGTAAAGACCTCTTAAAATAGTGCCCTTGAAACTTATGTCGCTTCTTTAGTTTGCCAGGGACGGACTAGTTTTCGCACATTATTGATAATATTTTTTACGCCCTGTATGGTGAAGACACAAAAAATATGTTTTTGGGTAGTTTAAACCTTTTGCTAAAAAAAGGTACTTCTGTTTGACATCGATAAAATGAGCCGTTTTCGAGTAAAAAATTATTTTAACAATAAGAGTTTATTTTTGTTTAATAATACAATATTTTATTTTCGATGTAATTTATAATTTTTGATTCAGTATTGAAGTCCTCTTGTAGCAGGTCAGGAATTTGTTGCAATAATTTTTTACTCGAAAACGGCTCATTTTATCGATGTCAAACAAGAGTACCTTTTTATAGCAAAAGGTTTAAACTACCCAAAAACATATTTTTTGTGTCTTTACCATACAGGGCGTAAAAAATATTATCAATAATGTGCGAAAACTAGTCCGTCCCTGGCAAACTAAAGAAGCGACATAAGTTTCAAGGGCACTATTTTAAGAGGTCTTTACTAGTATGCATCGTACTAAAATATTATCAAATTATACAGAGTGCTTTAAAAGTTATTCACGAAAAATCGATTAGTAGTATAGTTAACGTGGCTCTGTG